>CAUYLG010052666.1:0-65767 GCA_963573385.1 Cacajao melanocephalus | reverse complement strand
TTAGCACTGCAGGCTGGTGCCCCTAGCTTTGGCCTCCCAAAGTGCTGGGATTACTGGTGTGAACCACCGTACCTGGCCCATTTGTTTTTTTTATACCACATGAACCCATGGCTTTCTTTCTTTCTTTCTTTTTTTTTTTTTCCTTAGCTGGTGGGGAGTTCTCACTATATTGCCCAGGCTGGTCTCCAACTCCTGGGCTCCTGCCTTAGCCTTTGGCATAACTTGGCATTATAGGTGCACCACTGGGCCTGGCTGATATCCTATTTTGTTCATTAGGTTATAATCTCTTGCTGTCTATCTATCTATCTATCTATCTATCATCCATCGATCGATTTATTTAGAGACAAAGTCTTGATCTCGGCTCACTGCAACCTCCACCTCCTGGATTCAAGTGATTCTCCTGCCTCAACCTCCAGAGTAGCTGGGATTACAAACGTGGGTCACCACACCCAGTTAATTTTTGCATTTTTAGTAGAGACGATGTTTCACCATGTTGGCCAGGCTCCCTACCTCAGGTGATACACCCCTCTTGGCCTCCCAAAGTGCTGGGATTACAGGCATGAGCCACTCCTGGCCGCTGTCATTTATTTTAATGTTCAAATTGTCCCAGGTTTGGCTGCTGGAAGCCTGTTCAAGCCAGGTTCTGTGTCCATTTGACATGTCCCTATTGTTCTATGAATACTTCCTTCCTTCTGGCACAAGATGTTCCAGGCTCATCTTGTACTGTTTCCCTGCTCCAACCCTGGAATCAGATACTTCTCCAGGGACCCCTGGTTATGTTTACCGGAGAGTAGTTGTTATTTACAAACCAGGTCCAGAGACTGGGTGTTTTCATTGTGTTAGAACTGGTGCTGCTTTCAGGCCTTCACAGTGGACATTTTCCAAGAGAGACAGCGAAACTCCAATTCCAATCCAATACCATGAAATTCATTCTCCTTTTCTTCCGGTCTGTGATTTTTGGTCTATTCTACTGTGAAGGTGAACACTACCACATTTATTCTCTCAAAAAAGTTTATTTCCATCATTACAGTAAAATATTTCTCTCAGTAAAATTTGAAAGAAGGAAGAAAAATCAACCATAATCTCAGTATAAAAATAACATTTTGAGAGCTGGGCGCGGTGGCTCACACCTGTAATCCTAGCACTTTGGGAGGCTGAGGCGGGTGGATCACCTGAGGTCAGGAGTTCAAGACCAACCTGACCAATATGGTGAAACCCCGTCTTTAAAAAAAATAATAATAACATTTTGGTAGATTTACATGACATCATACTGTACATAAAATTTTGTACCCTGTTTTTTTCATTCAATTTTGCAGAGGTAGGTGAATAATAGCCCACAGACCAAGCCTGTTTTTGTATCCCTAAGAACTAAAACTGGTTTTTAAATTGTAAATGGATTAAGCAAAATATAAAGAGCAATAATATTTTGTGACATGAAAATTATATGAAATTTCAGATTTGTGTCTATTTGTGTTAAGTTGTATTGGAATTCAGTCTATGGGTCTTGGGACATTCCCTCTGGGTTTGTTCTCCAATGGCACCCAGCCACAAGTAGAGGCCATGTAGAGGTGCTCTGAATAAGCCCCAGTTAAGCCTAGCCCAGGCTCAACTAGTGAGTGAAGAAACCACCGTGGAGTGGCTCCTCCAGCACTAGCAGTTCTAGCTCTCGGATGTTAGTCCCCCCATGAGACCCCAGACATGGTGGAGCAGAGAAAATCAGACACCCTGTATCCTTTCAGATTTCCTGACCCACAGAATCAGCGTTATACAGTGGTGGTGCTTTCCGCCACTATGTTTCAGAGAGGTGTTGAGCAGCAGTAGTAACTGGAACAATACCTTCTCAATAAAGGGCCTCATATAAGACCCTGCCACATCTGCAATCCCAGAACTTTAGGAAGCCAAGGTGGACAGGTCACTTGAGATCAGGGGTCCAAAACCAGCCTGGCCAACATGGCAAAACCCCATCTCTACTAAAAATACAAAAATTAGCTGAGGGTCTGTAATCTCCCTGCCAAAAAAGATCCTAAAATAAATATCAACAATAAAAAGCCTTTGAAAGTAGAAGGATAATTAAGGCTAAAGATAGTATAATTAAACATTAAATATAGGCCAGGCGCCATGGCTCATGCCTATAATCCCAGCACTTTGGGAGGCTGAGGCAGGCGGATCACAAGGTCAGAAGATCAAGACCACCCTGGCCAACATGGAGAAATCCCGTCTCTACTAAAAAATATGAAAGTTAGCTGGGCGTGGTGGTGCGCACCTGTAGTCCCAAATACTTGGGAGGCTGAGGTAGGAGAATCACTTGAATCTGGGAGACAGAGGTTGCAGTGAGCCAAGATCACGCCACTGCACTCCAGCCTGGCGACAGAGCAAGACTCTGTCTCAAAAAATAAATAAATAAATAAATAAAATTAAATATAGTTCTGAGTTTTCTAGCAGCCGAAAGCATAAGCAAAAAGGTTGCTAAATGTAATAGTTCTCATTGTATAATTATAGGAAAGATGTCTGTCAGGAGAAAGGAAATTTTCCTGGCACTAAACTTTAAAAGGAATGTATTAAACAGTTCCCTCTATCAGGTATGTTGGAAAATAGACAATTCCTTTTTTTTTTTTTTTTGAGACAGGGTCTTACTCTGTTGCCCAGTGACAATTCCTTTATCAGCATTTTTACGGAATTCATACGAGGTGTTTCTAATATGGGCCATCAGTAAAATCCAAGTACACAACACTAAATCATAAACATATTGTCTAAGTGTCTTAAGTTTGTAGCTTTTAGGTAATCTAAACTGATTCAGGGGTGGAGCTTTAAAACCAAGAGGATGCTGGGCACAGTGACTCACGCCCGCAATCCCAGCACTTTGGGAGGCCAAGGCAGGTGGATCACCTGAGGTAGGGCGTTTGAGACCAGCCTGGCCAACATGGTGAAACCCCTTCTCTATTAAAAATACAAAAGTTAGCTAGAATCACTTGAACTCGGGAGGCAGAGGTTGCAGTGAGCTGAGATCGTGTCACTGTACTCCAGCCTGGCGACAGAGTGAGACTCCGTTTCAAAAAATCATCATCATCATCATCATCTTGGCCAAGCGCAGTGGCTCACACCTGTAATTCCAGCACCTTGGGAGCCAAGGCAGGCAGATCACTTGAGCTCAAGAGTTCGAGATTAGCCTGAGGAACATAGTAAGACTTAGTCTCTAAAATAAAATTTTAAAAATTAGCTGTGTTCCTCATAGAGAGAAAAAGAAAGAAAAAAAAAGAAAAAAAATTAGCTGGATATGTGATATGGTTTGGCTGCGTCCCCACCCAAATCTTGTCCAATTGTAGTTCTCGAAATCCCCATGTGTCGTGGGAGGGACCAGGTGGAGATAACCGAATCATCGGGCCAGTTTCCACTATCCTGTTCTGGTAATAGTGAGTCAGTTTTCACAAGACCTGATGGTTTTACTAGGGGCCTCCCCCTTTGCTGGGCACTCATTCTTCTCCCTGCCGCCATGTGAAGAACGACGTTTGCTTCCCCTTCTGCCATGATTGTAAGTTTCCTGAGGCCTCCCAAGTCATGCTGAAATGTGTATCAATTAAACCTCTTTCCTTTACAAATTACCCAGTCTCAGATATGTCTTTATTAAGAGCACGAGAACAGACTAATACGGCATGCCTGGGCCACAGAGTGATACCCTGTCTCAAAAAAAAAAAAAAAAGAATATTTGAAATTCACCAAGGAAGATATATGGATGACAAAGATACACTGATGATTAGGAAAATGCAAACTGAAACAGCAAAGCAAAATAAAACTACCATACCTACTATAAAGGCTAAAAAACAAAAACAAAACAAAACAAAAACCAACAGTACGAAGATTGGCAAGGATTCAGAACAATGGAACTCTCGCAAGTTGCTGATAGGAATGCATAATTATACAGTTACTTTGGCAAACAGTTTGGCACTTTCTTATTTATTTATGAATGAATGCATGCATGAATGAATGCATGCATGAATGAATGACAAGTTCTCACTCTGCCACCCAGGCTGGAGAGCAGTGGTATGAACATGGCTCACTGTAGCCTTAACCTCCCAGGGATTCAAGTGATCTTCCCACCTCAGCTTCTCGTGTACCTATGACTATAGGCATGCACAACCATACCCAGCTAATTTTTTACTTGTTGTAGAGACAGGGTCTCCCTATGTTCCCCAGGCTGGTCTCAAACTTTGGGGGCTCAACTGATCCTCTTGCCTCAGCCTCCCAAAGTGGTGGGATTACAGATATAAACCACCACCCAGCCATTTCTTACAAATTTAAATGCACACTTAGCATATGACCCAGACATCCCACTCCTAAATATTTACCCAAAAGAAATGAAAACATACGTTCACACAAAAATCTAGATATGAATGTTTATAGTAGCTTTTTGCATAAATTCCCCAAAGGAAGCAATGAAAATGTTCTTCAACTGGTGAATGAACATCCACACAATGGAATATTACTCAGCAATACAAAAGGAAAAAATATTGTTACACGCAACAACAGTATGAATCTTTAGTGCATTATGTCAACTGAGAGAAATCAGACTCAGAAGACTACCTACTGGTGGTGAAAATGGGATGGGAGAGTGTAAAGAAGGCTGACTATAAGGTTATCAGCACAACGGAGAGTGTTTTTGGGGGGCGGGTAAGAGAATTGTTCTGTAACTTGATTGTGGTGTTGGTTGCACAACTCTATGCCTTTGTCAAAATTCACAGCACTGTACAGCAAAAAAGAGTAAATTTTGCTGTATGTAAATTAAGTAATAGAAATAAAAATTTCTCGTGGCTACATTTGAAAAGAAAAAAGTAAATACATTGATATTAAAATAATGTCATTGTTTAGTACATTTTACTTAATGTATTTGAAATGTGGTCATTTCAACATGTCATCAGTGTAAGAAATTACTAATGAGATATTTTTTACATTCCTTTCTTTGTACCAAGTCTTGGGAATTTGGTGTGTATTTTATGCTTAGAGGACATCTTAATTTATGCTAGCCACATTTCAAGTGCTGAGGAGCCACACGTGACTAGAGACTACCATGTGGGATAGTACGAGTCTAGTTTATGATCAGAAAAAAAAGTAAAGTGTTTCCTGCCTTGAGCAACAATCATCAAATACAGAGTAGAATTTTTCCACCAAGTAGAATATACTACTTAAGCCAGGTGCTGTGGCTCACGCCTGTAATCCCAACACTCTGGGAGGCTGAGGCAGGCAGATCAACCTGAGGTCAGGAGTTTGAGACCAACCTGGCCAACACGGTGAAACCACGTCTCTACCAAAAATATAAAAATTAGCTGAGCACAGTGGCAAGCACCTGTAATCCCAGCTATTTGGGTGGCTGAGGCAAAAGAATCACCTGAACCCAAGAGGTGGTGGTTGCAGTGAGCCGAGATCTCTCCATTGCACCCCAGCCTCGGCGACAAGAGCAAGACTCCATCTTAAAAAAAAACAAACAGAAAAAAACAAGAATATACTACTTAAAATTATCAGACTTCAAAAAAAATCTCTAAACAATCATAATGAAAAGTTATAAAAGTATTAATTCAAGTGAGTCACATTCTTGCCAATGCATCCAAACTGGCATCAGCTTCAAAGGTGGCCTTGCTCTTCTACTTGCATCTTCTGGAATACTCCCTGCAAATGTCATTCCCTTTCATGTTGCATTTGCTCTTGTCTTGTTTTTGTTGTTGTTCTTGTTGTTTTTTAGACAGAGTTTCACTCTTGTTGCCCAGGCTGGAGTGCAATGGCATGATCTTGGCTCACTGTAACCGCCACCTCCCAAATTCAAGTGATTCTCCTGCTTCAGCCTCCTGCGTAGCTGAGATTACAGGTGCCTGCCACCATGCCTGGCTAATTTTGGTATTTTTAGTGGAGATGGGGTTTCACCATGTTGGCAAGGCTGGTCTTGAACTCCTGAGCTCAGGTGATCCACCTCAGCCTCCCAAAGTGTTGAGATTACAGGCATGAGCCACTGCACATGGCTGTCTTCTGCCCTCTTACCTCTTCCTCACTCCATACTTCACCCTGGTGAAAACTTCTCCTTTGAGCCCAAGTCCTGATAGGCTTCCTTTTCCTGAAACTCCAGCTTTGCAGGGCAGGAACTAGGTCTTATTCTTTGCACAATGAGCCCCCAACACTGTTCTTTTGTTCTTCTCCTTCTCCTTCTTTCTCCTTCTCCTTCTCCTCCTCCTCCTCTTCTTCTTCTTCTTTTTTTTTTTTTTTGAAATGGAGCCTCACTCTGTCACCCAGGCTGGAGTACAGTGGTACAATCTCAGTTCACTGCAACCTCTGCCTCCTGGGTTCAAGCAATTGTCCTGCCTCAGTTTCCTGAGGAGGTGAGACTATAGGCGCATGCCACCACACCTGGCTAAATTTTTTTATTTTTAGTAGAGACAGGGTGTCACCATGTTGCCCAGGGTGGTATCGAAGTCCTTCCTGAGCTCAGGCAATCCGCTGGCCTCAGCCTCCCCAAAGTGCTAGGATTACAGACATGAGCCACTGTGCCTGGCCTACTGTTCTTTCTTCTGCTTACAGAGTACCTGTAGGTGCTAGGGATACCTGGGTGAATGAAATATAACCCTGCCCTGAGGTATCCTGTGGTCTGGTGGCAATGATAGACAAAAAGGCAATTGAATAGAGACTGCTAAGTGTCAAAGCACAGCTGTGGGGAGACCTAGGAAGGAATCAAACCTAGTTCTGGAGAAGCCAACATTTTCTGCACAGTCTCTGAGGTAAGTCTCTCCTATTTTCCTTTAAAGGGTCACTGTGGGCCGGCTGCAATGGCTCACGCCTGTAATCCCAGCACTTTGGGAGGCCGAGGCGGGCAGATCATGAGGTCGAGATCGAGACCATCCTGGCCAACATGGTGAAAACCTGTCTCTACTAAAAATACAAAAATTAGCCGGGTGTGGTGGCACGCACCTGTATTCCCAGCTACTCGGGAGGCTGAGGCAGAAGAATCACTTGAACCCAGAAAGCAGGGGTTGCAGTGAGCCGAGACTGCACCACTGCACTCCAGCCTGGAGACAGAGTGAGGCTCCGTCTCAAAAAAAAAAAAAAAGGGTCACTGTGGAAGTCAGCCTAGGGTGGGCCTGACTGTAAGTCCGTGTGCCCACTTAGCCAAAGCCAGCACTGGCCGACAGTTTTATTTGGGGGTGTACTTAAGAAGAGGTCACTAGCAGAACCATCACAGATGTTAGACACCCTCTCTTTCCCCTTTGCTAATATTGCGCTGTGAGTTGTATCCCTAGTAGTCACGTCCCTTGGTGAACGCTCCCCGGTAGGTTCCTCCTTCGGAAACCCATGCCTGTACCACTCCGAAGAAAAGAGTCTCTTATAACAGCAGTCCTGGGGGGCACGGCCCTGGGTGAGCAGCTACATCTTTCAGTCCCCTCGAGGCCTCAGTCACCTAACAACGCACACAGAAGTCAGCTGCTGCAAGCCCCAGAGGCCCCAGATTTGGTGCTTCTAATAGTCTTCTGAATTTTGTTTTCAAAACCAGGGAGGAGCAATAAGGTGAGGCTGTATAATCACACATGTTTCATTTCTAACTTTTAAGGAGAATAGGTGTTTCTGAAGAGGGGAGAAAGTGATAGAACTGGCCGCTGGCAGGAGTATTGACCCTGCTCTTCAAAAACACCTCCTCTAACAATAACGGAATTATTTGTTTTAAACACCTCCTCTTTTAAAAATGCAAATAAATTTGCAGAGTTAAAAGTCATTCTTAAGTTGGTGTGAAGAATTATAGTGAATAATCAGTTAGACACCTAGTAGAGTTAGGGAATAAAAGTTATTTATTTATTTATTTTGAGATGGAGTCTTACTCTGTCACCCAGGCTGGAGTGCAATGGTGCAATCTCGGCTCACCACAACCTCTGTCTCTACTAAAAATATTTAAAAAATTAGCCAGGCGTGGTGGCGCATGCCTGTAATCCCAGCTACTCGGGAGGCTGAGGCAGGAGGATCACTTGAACCCAGGAGGCGGAGGTTGTGATGAGCCAAGCACTTCAGCCTGGACAAGAGCGAAATTCTGTATCCAAAAAAAAAAAAAAAAAAAAAAAACAGGTAGCCTTCAAGAGGTGATTGAGTCCTGACTCTGCCCTCATGAACGGATTCATCCATTCGTGGATTATGGGTTAATGGATTAAAGATTTATCATGGGAGCAGGTTAATTATCACAGAGTGAATTTGTTATCAAAGCCACTTGGCTCTTAGTGTGTATCCTCACCCGGTTATGCCTTCTCACCAAAAGCCGACAAGATGCACCCCTAGTCTTAGATTTCCAGCCCTCAGAACTGTAACAAATAAGCCTCTTTTTTTTTTTTTTTTAAAAAGACGGGGTTTCACCATGTTGGTCAGGCTGGTCTTGAACTCCTGACCTCAGATGAGCCGCCCGCCTTGGCCTCCAAAGTGCTTGGATTACAAGTGTGAGCCACCACGCCCGGCCCTTTTTTTTTTGTCTCTTTTCTTTATAAATTATGCAGTCTCCGGTATTATTATAGCAACAGAAAACAGACTAAGACATGAGGGGATGAATGAATGGAACACAATATTATATGTGGAAAAAGACTCTTGAATATATGTAAGTTTTTTTTTGAGAGGCAGAGTCTCACTCTGTTGCCCAGGCTGGAGTGCAATGGCTATTTACAGGCACAGTCATAATGCACTACATTCCTGAACTCTTGAACTCAAGTGATCCTCCTGCTTTAGCATCCCAAGTCGCTAGGACTACAGGCACATGCCATCACACCTGGCTTATATGTAAATTTGATATCTGAAAAAAAGTGGCTTTTTAAATCTGAATGAAAGTATGGCTTATTAAATAAACATTGTTGGGTCAATTGGGTAGCTATATTGGCAAAAACACATTAGATCATATACAGCAAAATAACATTTAGATGAGTAAGAGTTCTAAACATAAAAAAGTCATTAAAATATTAAAAGAAAATAACATAATATAAAATTGATGTGAGAAAAATATTTCCTAAGAAAAAACATAAAACTCAGAGACCATAGAAGAAAAGGATGACTACTGCATAGTCCAAATGTCGTGCAACATGAAAAATATTATATTACTCCAGGTTTTCTAATTCCAGAAAAAAGAAAAAAAAATTTTAATAAAAGACATTATAAACAAAGTTGAAAGATGAAAAAATCAGAGTCATATATTTGCCAAACATATAACGAAGAAAGAATTTATATTGATACATGCCTGTAATCCCAGCACTTTGCGAGGCCAAGGTGGGTGGATCACTTGAGGTCAGGACTTTGAGACCAGTCTGGCCAACACAGTGAAACCCGTCTCTACCACAAATACAAAAAATTTAGCCAGGCATGGTGGCATGCGCCTGCAATCCCAGCTGGAAAACTGCTTGAGTCCGGGAGGCAGAGTTGCAGTGAGCAGGGATAACACCACTGCACTCCAGCCTGAGCGACAGAGCAAGATGCCGTCTAAAAAAGAAAAAGGAAAAGAAAAGAAAAGACCCAAATAACAACAACAACAAAAAAAGACAAAGGCTATGGGCAGGAATTTACAGGAGAAGAAATGAACACCTGATACCCAATAACACGAAAAGATGTTCAGCCTCACTGGTGAGGGGAGGATGCAAGTCAAAACAATAGATAGTTGCTATTTTTTCACCAATCAAAATGGCAACAATTAAAATGATTCATAATATCCAGTTTTGATAAGGTTTCAGGAAGAGGTTTTTGTTTGTTTGTTTGTTTGTTTGTTTTGAAATAGAGTCTCACTCTGTCATCCAGGCTTGAGAACAACGGTGCGATCTCGGCTCACAGCAACCTCGACCACCTGGACTCAAGCGATTCTCCTGCCTCAGCCTCCTGAGCAGCTGGGACTACAGGCACCCGCCATCATGCCCGGCTAATTTTTGCATTTTTAGCAGAGACAGGGTTTCACGACGTTTGCCAGGCTGGTCTCAAACTCCTGACTTCGAATGATCCACCCACCTCAGCCTCCCAAAGTGCTGGGATTACAGGCATGAGCCAACAAATCCAGAATATTTTTAAAGGCAATTTGTTGGCCAGACACGGTTGCACATGCCTATAATCCCAGCACTTTGGGAGGGCAAGGCAGGCAGATCACTTGAGGCCAGGAGTTTAGCACCAGTCTGGGCAATATGGCAAAACCCCATCTCTACTAAAACTACAATAGCTGGGTGTGGTGGTGCACACCTGTAGTCGCCACTACTCGGGAGGCCGAGATGGGAGAATCACCTGAGCCTGGGCAGTTGAGGCTACAGTGAGCCATGTTTACACCACTGCACTCCACTTGGGTGATGGGAGTGAGGCCCTATCCCCCATCACAAAAAAAAAAAGATTGTTAACACAAGTATGTCAAAATTTAAAATATAAATCCCCTTTGACCTAGCAATCCTACTTCTAGTGAATCTCTTCTACAGAAATGCAGTCAGGCGGTTGGGCACAGTGGCTCACACCTGTAACCCCAGCACTTTGGGAGGCTGAGGCAAGCAGATCACTTGAGGCCAGGAGTTCGAGTCCAGCCTGGCCAACATGGAGAAATCCCATCTCTACTAAAAATACAAAAATTAGCCAGACATGGTGGTGTGCACCCATGATCCCAGTTACTTGGGAGGCTGAGGCATGAGAGTTGCTTGAACCAGGGGAGGCAGAGGTTGCAATAAGTCAAGATCATGCCACTGCACTCCAGCCTGGGTGACAGAGGAAGACTTTGTCTCAAAAAAAAAATACAAAATACAAAAATTAGGAGTGGAGGCATGTGCCTATAATCCCAGCTGCTCAGGAGGCTGAGGCAGGAGAACCCCTTGAACCCGGGAGGTGGAGGTTGCAGTGAGCCAAGATCATGCCACTGCACTCTAGCCAGGGTGACAGAGCAAGACTCTATCTAAAAAAAAAAAAAAAAAAAAAAAAAGGAAGAAAGAAAAAGAAATGCAGGCAGGCAATGAAGAAGGGAGGATGGATGTGAGTGGAAAGATCAGGAGCAGGCTGGGACCCACAAGTGCAAGCGGGAACCCTACCAGTTCCAGATGGACTGGAACCCTTGTCAGTTTTCACTGTTTCCAATCCAACCTTGCTGATGTGGGTGTCTCACAGAAGTCAGGGCCCTTTGTCATAGAGCAAAACTTGTTCACCTCGCTAATGAGTCAGAGAAACTAAAGGAGGATCCAGGAGAAGGTAGACAAGTTGCAGGTCCAACTGCTGCTTCACATCCAAATGAGATGAGTCAGCAGATTTTCTGCCTTTCAAATATCCCCCAGATTGCCCTCATGGTCCACCCTAAAGGAAACATACAAGAAAGGAAATTCTGGAAAATGTCCAGCCAAGTTGACACGTTGCAAATTGGACATATGTGCAGATACCCGTCCATGCATCATTGTTTATAATAAGAAAAATCAGAAATAGCCTTAATGTCCATTGATGGAGAATAGTCAAGAAAGTTATGGTGTATGGTATATATACACACACACACACACACACAATGCATACTATAGAATCCTATGGTACACATATTCTATATATATATACATACACACAATGTGTATATATATACTATAGTATATACATATATATATTCCATAGTATGGAATATGGTATATACACACACACACTGCATACTATGAAATACTGTGCAGCCTTTAAAATGAATGAGATAAACTTTTTTTTTTTTGAGATGGTCTCACTCTGACACCCAAGCTGGAGAGCAGTGATCACTGCAGCTTCAACCTCTGGGACTCAGGTGATCGTCCTACCTCAACCTCCTGAGTAGCTAGGACTACAGGGGCACACCACTATGCCTGGCTAATTTTTTGAATTTTTTTGTAGAGACAGAGTTTTGCACCATGTTGCCCAGCGTGGTCTTAAACTCCTGGGCTCAAGCAATCCACTTGCCTCGGCCTCCCGAAGTGCTGGGATTACAGACATGAGCCCCATGCTCAGCCTAGATCAGCCTTTAAAATGAACATCACTACACACCTACCACAATGGCTACAGTGAATAAAACTATACCAAATTTGGAAAGAATGTATAATAACTGATACTCACATTTTTTTTGAAGTGTAAAATGAAAAAAATGTGGCAAACTAAATATATGCCTACTCTATGAACCAGCAATTCCACTCTTAGGTATTTGCTCAGGAAAAATGAAAATGTACATGCATAAAAAGACTTTTACAGAAATGTGCATAGCAGCTCTCTTCACAATAGCCCAAACCTGGAAACAGATCGGGTGTCTATCAACAGGAGAATATATATAATCTTGTATATTCATACAATGGAATACTCAACAATGTAAATGAATGAAGTACAGCTACATACAACAACAGGGTTGATTCTCAAAAACATTACGCTGAATAAAATAATCTTTATACAAAAGAATACATGTCTGTCCAGTGCGGTGGCTCGCACCTGTAATCTCAGCACTTTGGGAAGCTGAGGTGGGCAGATCACTTGAGGTCAGCAGTTCAAGACCAGCTTGGCCAACATAGTGAAACCCCATCTCCACTAAAAGTACAGAAATTAGCTGGGCATGGTGGCAGGTGCCTGTAATCCCAGGGAGGCTGAGGTAGGAAAATTGCTTGAACCCAGGAGGTGGAAGTTGCAGTGAGCCGAGACCGAGATTGCACCACTGCACTCTAGCCTGGGTAACAGAGTGAGACTCCATGTAAAAAAAAAAAAAAAAGCACATGATTTATAGTTCCATTTATATGAAGTTCTAGAACAGGTAAAACTAAACTTTATGGAATCAAAATTGAACAATGTTTGCCTAAGAAAGTTAAGGAAAGAAATTGACCTGGGTGGGGCTATGAGGCAATTTGCTGGGGTGATGATAAGGTTCTGGGCTGGATACAGTGGCTCACATCTATAATACCAGCACTTTGGGAGACCGAGGTGAGAGGACTCCTTGAAGCCAGGAGTTCAAGACCAACCTGGACAACATGGCAAAACTCTTGTCTCTTAAAAAAAAAAATGCAAAAATGAGCCAGGCATGGTGTCACATGCCTGTAATCCCAGCTACTTGGGAGGCTGAAACACAAGAATCTGTTGAACCCAGGAGGTCAAGGCTGCAGTGAGCCATGATTGTGCCACTGCATTCCAGCCTGGGCAACAGAGCAAGACTATGTCTCAATAAATAAATAAATAAGATAAGGTTCTGTGTATTTACAGAGGTTTTAGTCACACAAGTGTACGGATTTTTTAAAACTCAGCAAAAGTTGACTTAAAATTTGTGCATTTCATTGCATGCAAATTTTACCTTGAAATAAAAAAATGTGGGCCAGGTAAGGTGGCTCAGGCCTGTAAACCCAGCACTTTGGGAGGCCGAGGCAGGTGGATTACAAAGTCAGGAGTTCAAGACCAGCCTGACAAACATGGTGAAACCCCATCTCTACTAAAAATACAAAAATTAGCTGGGTGTGGTGGCACGTGCCTGTAATCCCAGCTACTCAAGAGGCTGAGGCAGGAGAATTGCTTGAACCTGGGAGGCGGAGGTTGCAGTGAGCTGAGATCTCGCCATTGCAGTCCAACCTGGGCGACAGAGTGAGACTTCGTCTCAAAAAAAAAAATGCATATAAACATTGAATTTTAATTAATTATATATGTGCCTTTTTTAAGGGGGAAGTGTACTGATGCCTGCAACTTGGTTTAGAATGCATCAAAAAGGAAAATGAATGGATAAATGGACAGAGGGATAGATAGATATGAGATAAAGCAAGTCTAGTAAAATGTTAATGGAAAGGTCTAAGTGGTGAGCGTACAAGTGTTCACTCTTTATGGAACACTGTAAAATACCTTGAACGTTGTTGTATCATTGAAACATTTTGTATTGGGAAAAAGTAATAAGATCAATTTTGTGTGTACTGACATAGAGAGATATCAAATCATATTGTTAAAAACCAGCCTCGAGCTGGGTGCAGTGGCTCACACCTGTAATCCCAGCACTCTGGGAGGCCAAGGAAGGTGGATCACTTGAGCTCAGGAGTTCAAGACCAGCTTGGGCAGCATGGCGAAACCCCATCTCTACAAAAAAATACAAAAATCAGCCAGGAATGGTGGTTTGTGCCTGTGGTCCCATCTACTCAGGAGGCTGAGGTGGTACGATCACTTGAGCCTAGGAGGCAGAGGTTGCAGTGAGCCAAGATGGTGCCACTGCACTCCAGCCTTGGTGACAGAGTAAGACCCTGTCTCAAAAAACAAACAAAAACCAGCCTCAGGGAAGGAAGGTAGTATATGATATAGGTATCATGAATATAAAACAACAAAACAAAAATCTAACTTATGTGACTAAGTGAAGAGAGGATATATATTAAACTGTTAACGATAATACTAGCCTTTGGAGAAGAAAGTAGAATAATGGGGTAAATGTCTTAGCTTGTTTCTCTAGAAAGCAGAGTCTAAGCCAAAGGTTATGTACTAGTTTTTTTATTTCGTTTTTGTTTTTGTTTGAGACAGGGTCTCGTTCTGTCACCCAGGCTGGAGTGAAGCAGCATGATCTTGGCTCACTGCAGCCTTGACCTCCTGGGCTCAAGAGAGCCTGTCCTCTTAGCTTTCCAAGTAGTGGGAACCACAGGTGCACTCCACCATGCTGGGCTAATTTTTGTATTTTTAGTAGAGATGGGGTTTTGCCGTGCTTCCCAGGCTGGTTTTGAACTCATGGGCTCAAGCAATCCAACTGACTTGGCCTCCCAAAGTTCTGGGATTACAGACACTCAGCCAGTTATGTGCTAGCTAATACTTTGTGGGATCGTGTAATCTCGGCGAAGCAGGAGTTAGGGGAAAAGGGAGTAAGAGAGGAGAAGACAAAAATCAGATGCATGCAGATGCAAATCCAGAAGCTTCCTGATAAGCATCGGTGATTGCTTGGTCTCAAGGGATGTCATCAGAGAGGTTTTACAAACCTACTCCAGCTCCTGTACCTGAAGATGAATTGATCTGATGGTTCCCATATCTCACTAGACAAATTGCACCCCAAAAGTCTCACATTTCTGGAACCAGCTGGGCCAGCCAGTCAGCAAGTGTCTTACTCCATTTTCTGTTGTTTATAACAATACCAAAACCTAGGTAATTTATCAAGCCAAGGAATTTATTCCTCATAGTTTTGGAAGCTGGGAAGTCCAAGGTCAAGGGGCCATATCTGGGGAAAACCTTGTTGGAGGTGCCTCTCTGAAGAGTCTGTAGGTAGTGCAGATTATCACATGGTAAGGTTACTAAGCATGCTAGCTCAGGTTTTTCTTCTTTTTTAAATTATTCCATAGCTGAACCTTCTTTAAAAAAAAAAAAAGAGAGAGAGAGAGAGACAAGGTCTTGCTATGTTGTCCAGGCTGGTCTTAAATTCCTGGGCTCAAGCAATCCTCTCAACTCAGCTTCCCAAAGTGCTGGGATTATAGGCATGAGCTGTCGCTTCCTCTTCTTATAAAGCTACCCATCCCCCTCCTATGATAACCTGTTAATCTATTAACCCATTAATACATTAATCTATGAATGGATTAATACATGACCCAATCACCTTTTAAAGGCCCTACCAGTCAATACTGCCACATTGGGGATTACATTCAACACGAGTTTCAGAGGGGACAGATAGACCATAGCAGAAAGCACGGGTGCTGAGTAGGTCTTACAGAATATCATGCTGCAGCAGCAACAGATAAGCTAAGGGCAAAGGTGTGAGCAACTTGTGGGACCAAGGGTGGTCTCCACAGTTGTCTCTCCTGGACAAACTCTGAGAGCACAAAGGAAAAAAATGACCTCTGCCTTGAGGAGCTTGACAAACCTCCTTCCTGCATCCTAGAGAAATGCACTCACTACCAGGCAATGCTTCTGAGGGAGCATTTAATAACAGTGAGAATAAAGACCACTGAGCAGGTCTAAGGACATGCATAATTTAGATCTAGGGCAATTGATCATGATAAATGTGGACCTTACCTTTTAACCATGTATATGAGTGTTCCTTGACTTACAATGGGGCTACACCCAGATGAACCCACTGTAATTAAGTCAATCGACATATGATGTTTTAAATTTATGATGGATTTATCTGGATGGAGGCCCATCATAAGTTAGGAGTGTACTGAATGTCTATAACTTTCACACCATCGCAAAGTGAAAAATCATAAGTTGAATCATCATAATTTGGGAACATCTGTATTCCTTTATAAGTATTGCTTGTTTAATTAAAAAAAAACAAACAAAAGACAGGGCACGGTGGCTCATGTCTGTAATCCCAGAAATTTGGGAGGTGGAGGTGGGTGGATCACCTGAAGTCAGGAGTTCAAGACCAGCCTGTTCAACTTGGTGAAACCCTGTCTCTACTAAAAATACAAAAATTAGCCAGGTGTGGTGGTGGGTGCCTGTAATCTCAGCTACTTGGGAGGCTGAGGCAGGAGAATACTTGAATCTGGGAGGCAGAGGTTGCAATGAGCTGAGATTGCACCACTGCACTCCAGCCTGGGTGACAGAGCAAGGCTCTGTCTCAAAAAAAGAAAAGAAAAAAAAACCATAATAAAACAGAAACATGATAGCTTTTGTGTAATACTTTGTAGCCAATATAGTAGAGAAATAAATAAAATGAATTGTGGAAACACTAGCCTAATATTACATTACCAATAATTTTGGGTAAGATATTTTAGGTAAAAAAACATTAGATGAAACTGGGTAACATTTGATTCCCTTTGTAAAACTTTTCATGAAAATAAATATAGGCTGGGCATGGTAGCTCACACCTGTAATCCCAGCACTTTGGGAGGCCAAGGTGGGAGGATCACTTGAGCCCAGGAGTTCTTGTTAGAGCGACTCTCTGAAGAGTCTGTAGGCAGCGCAAATCTCACTGCCACTCTGGCAATACAGTGAGACCCTATCTCTCTCTCTCTCTCTTTTTTTTTTTTTTTGAGACCCTATCTCTACCAAAAAAAAAGTTTCAAAAAGTTTCAAGGCCAGGCACAGTGGCTTACACCTGTAATCCCGGCACTTTGGGAGGCTGAGGTGGGCGGATCACTTGAGGTCAGGAATTCAAGACCAGCCTGGTCAACATGGTGAAACCTTGTGTGTACTAAAAATACACAAAATAGCTAGGCATGTTGGTGGGTGCCTGTAATCTCAGCTACTTGGGAGGTTGAGACAGGAGAATCACTTGAACCCAGGAGGTGGAGGTTGCAGTGAGCCAAGATCATGCCACTGCACTCCGGTCTGGGTGAGAGAATGAGACTCTGTCTCAAAAATATAAAAATTAGCCAGGCATGGTGGCACTCACTTGCAGCCCAGCTACTCTGGAGGCTGAGATGGGAAGATCGCTTAAGCCCAGGTGGCTAAGGCTGCAGTGAGCCATGATCACGTCACTGCACTCCAGCCTGGGTGATAGGGCAAGAACCTGTCAAAAAAAAAAAAAAAAAAAAAAGGAAAATATGGTCTTATCACTTAACAATGGCATACATTCTGAGAAATGCATCATTAGGTAATTTCATCTTTTTTTTTTTTTAAAGACAGGGTTTCACCATGTTGGCCAGGCTGGTCTTGAACTCCTGACCTCAGGTGATCCACCCGCTTCGGCCTCCCAAAGTGCTGAGATTACAGGCATGAGCCACCACACCCAGCCAGTAATTTCATCTTTGCATAAACATCATAGAATGTACTTACACAAACCTAGATAGTATAGCCTATTATACAACTAGGCTACATAGTATAGCCCAGGGGTCCTCAACCCCTGGGCCACAGACTAGTACCAGTCCCTGGCCTGTTAGGAATGGAACTGCACAGCAGGAGGTAAGTGGCTGGTGAGCAAGCATTACTGCCTAAGCTCCACCTCCCGTCAGATCAGTGGTGGCATTAGATTCTCACAGCAGTGGGAACCCTATTGTGAAATGCGCATACAAGGGATCTAGGTTGTGCACTTCTTATGAGAATCTAATGCTTGATTATCTAAGGTGGAACAGTTTTAACCCAAAACCATTTCCATTCCCGCCTTCCATGGAAAAACTGTCTTCCACAAAACTAGTCCCTGTACCAAAAAGGTTAGCCAACATGGTGAAACTTTGTCTCTACTAAAAATACACAAAATAGCTAGGCATGTTGGTGGGTGCCTGTAATCTCAGCTGATGACTATTGATTCTAGACTACAAACCTGTGCAGCATGTTACTGTATTTAAAACTGTAGGCAACAGTAACACGATGGTATTTCTATATTTAAACATATAAAAAGTACAATAAAAATGTAGTATTGGGCCGTGTGCGGTAGCTCATGCCTGTAATCCCAGCACTTTGGGAGACTGAGGTGGGCGGATCACGAGGTCAGGAGTTCGAGACCAGCCTGGCCAATATGGTGAAACTCCATCTCTACTAAAAATATAAAAAGTAGCTAGGCATGGTGGCGAGCACCCGTAACCTCAGCTACTCAGGAGACTGAGGCAGGAGAATGGCTTGAACCTGGGAAGTGGAGATTGTGATGTGCCAAGATTGCACCACTGCAGTCCAGCCTGGGTGAAAGAGCGAGACTCCATCTCAAAATAATAAAATGTAGTATTGGCTGGGCGCAGTGGCTCATGTCTGTAATCCCAGCACTTTGGGAGGCTGAGGTGGATCACCTGATGTCAGGAGTTCGAGACCAGCCTGGCTAACATGGTGAAACCCATTTGTACTAAAAATACAAAAAATTAGCCGGGCATGGTGGCACACACCTGTAATCCCAGCTACTCAGAAGGCTGAGGCAGGAGAATCACTTGGACCTGGGAGATGAAGGCTGCAGTAAGCTGAGATCATGCCATTGCACTCCAGCCTAGGCAACAAGAGTGAAACTCGTCTTAAAAAAAAATGTACTATCAAAAATTTACAAAATGGTACCCCTAATGGCACTTACTATAAATGGAGCTTGCAGGACTGGAAATTGCTCTAGAAGTGCCAGTGAGTAAAGTTATGAATGTGAATGTGAAGGCCTAGGGCATAACTGTACACTACTGTAGACTTTATAAACACTGTACACTTAGACAAATGTATTTATTTGAGATGGAGTCTTGCTCTGTCCCCCAGGCTGGAGTGCAGAAGCACGATCTCAGCTCATTGTAACCTCTGCCTCCAGGTTCCAACAATTCTCCTGCCTCAGCTTCCCGGGTAGCTGGGATTACAGGCACGCGCCACCATGCCCAGCTAATTTTTGTATTCTTAGTAGAGATGGGATTTCACCAGGTTGGCCAGGCTGGTCTCTAACTCCTGACCTCAGGTGATCTGCCTACCTCGGCCTCCCAAACTGCTAGGATTACAGGTGTGAGCCACCACGCCTGGCCCATAGTCATTTATTATCAAGTATTCTGCACTGTACATAATTGTGTGTTCCAGAATTTTGTATGACTAGCAGCACGGATTTGTTTACACCAGTGTCACCACAGTGCTAGGACGCTACCACAGCTACAACATTTTTCAGCTCCATTATAATCTTAGGGGACCACTGTTGTATATGCATCTATTGTTGACCAAAATGTCATTATGTGGTGCATGACTGCAGTTATTGTTAGATGCTGTGTTTTGAGTCGTGGTATGGGAGCTACGGTCACTGGAATAATAAACATATAAAGTATAGGTTTCTAATTCTGAGATGAGTGAGATGAGGGTAAGATCATTACATCTGTTAAGGAGCTGGTACAAATTCACAGGTGTCTGACCTAGCTGCTTGTTTCCTCTTTGCTTTTTTTTTTGAGACAGGGTCTCACTCTGTCGCCCAGGCTGGAGTGCAGTGGCATGATCTTGGCTCACTGCAACATGGGCCTTCCAGGCTCAAGCAGTCCTCCCAAGTAGCTGGGACCACAAGTGCATATCACCACAAATAATTTTTTGTATTTTTTGTAGAGACGGAGTTTTGCCATGTTGGTCAGGCTGGTCTCAAACTGCTGAGCTCAAGCAATCTCCTGCCTTGGCCTCCCAAAGTGCTGGGATTACAGGCGTGAGCCATCGCGCCAGTACCCCCTCTTTGCTTTCTATTAGTTTTTTATCTCTCTGTCACCAGTGGTTTGTCCAACAGCCTATTTCCCCCTTTTCTTGCAACAAAGAGTCGCACATATTTCTATTAAATGTAAATGTTTTTCTCATTTGAATATCTCAGATAACCCATGATCCTCCTAGTTACAGTTTCGGTGATGAAGACATTCATTTATTCCTCAAATGTATGTAAATTATCAATTTATCATCACTTACCTCCAAACTTAAGCTTATTTGCCCTGCTTTGTACAACCAGCTGGACCCTGTAAACATTTCTTCTTTTCCAGCTAGAGCAATGTTAGGCCTTGTCAATAGAGGGCGCCAGAGGGACACTGTAATAGCCGAGGTAGGGGCTTAGTGGTTTCAGTGTAACTTTTTTTTTTTTTTTTTTTTTTTGAGACAGAGTTTTGCTCTTGTTGCCCAGGCTAGAATGCAATGGTGCAGTCTTGACTCACTGCAACCTCTGCCTCCTGGGTTCAAGTGATTCTCCTGTCTTAGCCTCCCAAGTAGCTGGGACTGCAGGCACCCGCCACCACGCCCAGCTAATTTTTGTATTTTTAGTAGAGATGGGGTTTCACCACATTGATCAGGCTGGTCTTGAACTCCAAACCTCAGGCAGTCCACCCGCCTTGGCTTCCCAAAGTTCTGGGATTACAGGCTTAAGCCACCACACCTGGCTTTAATGTAACTCTTCTTGATCCTACAGTGCAGCTCCATGGAGAATGGTGTCCACCCTGCAGTAAGTTTACTGGCACCCTGGTGGGTGGCCACTGATCTTCCAGCCCACACCTGTGGTACCTCGATGAATTTCACCATCCAATAGGCTGAAGACATATCCTCTTCGAAGAGGTCTAAATCTCAGTCTTGGTGGGCATGGAAAAGGAAGTCTTCTTGCAAGCTTCTTCTTTCCTTGAGAACTCTCCTTCAACCTTAAAGGTAACAGCTGCTCCTGTTTTCTTTGCCATTTGCCACATTTGCTATTCCTATTTTCTTTTTTTCATTTTCTTCTGAGACGGTCTCACTCTGTCGCCCAGGCTGGAGTGCAGTAGTGCAATCATGGCTCATCGAAGCTCAACCTCCAGGGTTCAGGTGATTCTCCTGCCTCAGCCTCCTGAGTAGCTGGGATTGCAGGCATGCACCACCATCCCTGGCTAATTTTTCGGCCAGGCTGGTTTCAAACTCCCGGTCTCAAGTGATACTTCCACAGCGACCTCCCAAAGTGCTGGGATTATGGACATGAGCCACTGTGCCTGGCCCTATTCCAGTTTTCTTTGGAGCTCTCTGTTTCCCTTTTAGTAGATAACTACCTATGCTGGTCAATTTTGTGTGTCAACTTGGAGGGTGTTTTGATGAGATTAACATTTAAATCTGTGAATTTTGAGTAAAGCAGATTGCCTTCCCTAACATCTGATGGGACTCATGCAATCAACTCAAGTCCCAAATAGAACACAAAGACCAACCTCCCTGAGGGGATTCTCCAGCAGACTCTGTGGACTGGAACTGCACCATCAGCTCTCCTATGTCTCCAGCCTGCCACACTGCAGATTGGGATTTGTGAGCCTCCATAATCACATGAGCCAATTCCTTATGAGAAATCTCTCTTGGCCTGGTGTGGTAGATCATGCCTGTAATCCCAGCACTTTGGGTGGTAGAGGCAGGTGGATCACCTGAGGTCAGGAGTTCAAGACCAGCCTGGCCAACATGGTGAAACCCCATCTCTACTAAAAATACAAAAATAAGCTGGGCCTGGTGGTGGGTGCCTGTAATTCCAGCTACTCGCCAGGCTGAGGCAGGAGAATCACTTGAACCTGGGAGGCGGAGGTTGCAGTGAGCCAATATTGCACCATTGCACTCCAGCCTGGGCAACAAGAGCAAAACTCCATCTCAAAAAAACAAAACAAAACAAAAACAAACTCTCTCTCTCCCCACCTTTTTTTTTTTTTTTTGTGATGGAGTCTTGCTCTGTCGCCCAAGCTGGAGTGCAGTGTCTTGATCTCGGCTCACCGCAACCTCTGCCTCCTGGGTTCAAGCAATTCTTTGCCTCAGCCTCCCGAGTAGCTGGGATTACTGGTGCCCGCCACCAAGCCTGGCTAATTTTTTTGGATTTTCAGTAGAGATGGGGTTTCGCTATCTTGGCCAGGCTGGTCTTGAACTCCTGACCTCATGATCCACCCACCTTGGCCTCCCAAAGTGCTGGAATTACAGACGTGAGCCACCGCACCCAGCCACTCTCCTCATCTTTGAGTAGTTAATAATTCTTTTTTATTTTTTCCCCCGATACAGAGTCTCACTCTGTTGCCCAGGCTGGAGTGCAGTGGTGCGATCTTGGCTGAGTGCAACCTCCACCTCCCGAGTTCAAGCAATTCTCCTGCCTCAGCCTCCCAAGTAGCTGGGATTACAGGCACACACCACCATACCTGGCAAATTTTTGTATTTTCAGTAGAGACGGGGTTTTACCATGTTGGCCAGGCTGGTCTCAAAATCCTGACCTCGTGATCCACCTACCTTGGCCTCTCCAAAGTGCTGGGATTACAGGCGTAAGCCACCTGCACCCAGCCAATCTTTTCCTTTTCTTTTTTTTTTAATTGAGACAGAGTTTCTGTCCCCCAAGCTGGAGTACAGTGGCACAATCTTGACTCACTGCAACCTCTACCTCCCGGGTTTAAGCGATAATCTCACCTCAGCTACCTGAGTAGCTGGGATTATAGGTGCCCACCACCTTGCCTGGCTAATTTAGTATAATTCTTTATACTAAAGTTTCCATTTACAAATTCGTGGTGTGCTTTCTGTCTCTGGGCTGTACACTACTGACATCAGCAGTGGACCTGACACAGGACACATACATGAAAGTGACTCTGGCAAAATAAGAGGAAATGCCTGTCCTTCATAGTTGAAGAAATGGACAGAGGAAAAGTCAAGAACATTTTTTATAGTGGAGATGTTCATTTAGAGCCCTCCAGAAGCAGAGAAGAGGGATGCCATAAGGCTTCCCAGGAGAGGTGATGCCTGAACTGAATCTTGAAGGAAAAATAGTTTTCCTGGCTGGGCAAGGTGGCTTACACCTGTAATCCCAGCACTGTGGGTGTCTGAGGCAGGCGGATTACCTGAGGTCTGAAGTTTGAGACTAGCCTGGCCAACATGGTGAAACCCTGTCTCTACTAAAAATACAAAAATTAGCCAGGCGTGGTAGCAAACACCTGTAATCCCAGCTACTCGGGTGGCTGAAGCAGCAGAACTGCTTAAACTTCGGAGGCAGAGGTTGCAGTGAGCCAAGATCATGCTACTGCACTCTAGCCTGGGCGACAGAGCAAGACTCCGTCTCAGAACAACAACAACAACAAACTATGCTAGGTCTTATTTTTTCTAGCTAACTGTATATTCATATCCTTTTTCTTTTCTTTGTATCCTTTTTTATTTTTTTGAGACAGAGTCTTGCTCTGTCGCCCAGGCTGGAGTACAATGGCACGATCTCAGCTCACTAAAACCTTCGCCTCCCAGGTTCAAGCAATTCTCCTGCCTCAGCCTCACAAGTAGCTGGGATTACAGGCACCTGCCACCACACCTGGCTAATTTTTGTATGTCTAGTAGACACAGGGTTTCACCATGTTAGCCAGGCTGGTCTTGAACTCCTGACCTCAGGTGATATGCCTGCCTCAGCCTCCCAAAGTGTTCGGATTACAGGCGTGAGCCATCACGCCCAGCCAACTGTTTCTTTAAAAAACAAAACAAGCTTTGCGCAGTGGCAGTATCGTAGCCAATGAGGTTTATCCGAGGCGCGATTATTGCTAATTGAAAACTTTTCCCAATACCCCGCCGTGACGACTTGCAATACAGTCGGCTCTGGCAATTTTTGACAGTCTCTACGGAGACTGATTTAAAAAAAAAACAAAAAACAAAAAAATGCATGTGCTGGGAGCGGTGGCTCACACCATTGCATTCCAGTCTGGATGACAAGAGTGAAACTCCATCTCACAAAAAGAAAAAAAAAAGAGAATAATCTGAATGTTCCTAGCATTAAAAAGATAAATATTTAAGGTGATGGATATCCCAATCATCCTGATTCGATCTTTACACGTTACATGAATATATCAAATTATCATGTGCAC
The DNA here is from genome assembly GCA_963573385.1 of Cacajao melanocephalus. Taxonomy (NCBI): domain Eukaryota; kingdom Metazoa; phylum Chordata; class Mammalia; order Primates; family Pitheciidae; genus Cacajao; species Cacajao melanocephalus. Next base: position 41,687 of record CAUYLG010052666.1, on the reverse strand, counting down.
CCGGAAAATATGTACATCTATTACATATCAATAAAAAATAATGAAAGAAAAAAAAAACAGAGCCAAGATGAGGCTCCAATTAAACTTAAAAGAGAGAGGGAGAGGGAGTAAAGCCCAGGCTGCCAGCACTGACAGAGTGAAGTCAGGGCAGCGCCAAGTCCTGCTGGGAGAATGGGGAAGGGGTGAGCAGGTGGCCATTCACTCTGTCAGCCTCTCCTCCAAATACCCAAGGCTAAGGAATTACAAGCCAAGAGACTGCCTCATTCCAATGCTACTTCCTCCAAGGAGTTTAAAAGTAAAAGCTCAGAAGGGCCACCTGACCACAGTGAGGGCAAACAGGAGTGAGTGGTTTTGTGGTGCCTGGCACTCCCTTCTCTGAGGATACTCCCTCTCTCTCCTTAAATTCATCTTGACTATGTTAGTCATCTCTGCAGAGGTAACAACCAACCTCAAAATTTCTTTAGCCTACAACAGAGGCCAGCAAACGTTTTCTGTAAAAGGCCAAATAGTAAATATCTTGGGCTCTGTGGAATGAGCATATCATCTCTGTTGCAACTATTCAGCTCTGCAGTTATAGCATGAAAGCAGCCACAGACAATATATAAATGAATGAGCTTGGCTGTGTTCCAATAAAACTTTATTTATGAATACTAACAATTTGAATTTCATGTAGTTTTCATATCTCAAAATATTCTTCTTCTTTTGATTACTTTTCCACCCTTCAAAAATGCAAAAAGAAAAAAAAAGGCCGAGTGTGGTGGCTCGTGCCTGTAATTCAGCATTTTGGGAGGCCTAGGCTGAGCTCAGGACTTTGAGACTAGTCTGGGCAACATGGTGAAACCACATGTCTACAAAAATTTTTTAAAATTAGCTGAGCACAGTGGCATGCACCTATAGTCTCAGCTACTTGAGAGGCTGACGTGGGAGGACTGCTTGAGCCCAGCAGGTCGAGTGATTGCACGACTGCATTCCAGCCTGGACAGTGGAATAAGACCCTGTCTCATACCCACACATACAAAAAAAAGAGGCAAAAAAAAAATTCTTAGCTTGTAGATCTTACAAAAACAGAGGGTAGACTAGGTTCAGCCCATGGACTGTAATTTGGCAACCCTTGCTTTACAAAAACCAACATCTATTTCTTGCTCACATTACATGTTGGTGACTGCAGGGCAGCTTCCATGGCTCACTCCGTGACCTAGGCTGAGCTGTAGAGCAACCCCTACTTGGGTCACACTGTTTTTGCAGCAGAGAGGAAGAACAAGATTGCTGGTGAAAATGCATCATGCCTCTTAAAGCTTTTGCTCAGAGCTGGCAGGCTGTCATTGCTTACAGTCCATTGGCCCGAGCAGGTCCCAAGGCCAAGCCAGACACTGGGGCAGGGAACTGCTCTCCACCAACAGAGAGTCATTGAAAGTCACATAGCAATGGCTGGAAATGTACAATCCTCTTGGGGTGAAGGAGGGAACATTTGGAAAGACTAATACAGTATACCATCCTTAATAACACCTTCCAACACACATTAGGACCATACTAGTCAAAGCGGTTCAAAGACTGATATACCGCATCTATGGTAAGTAGAGAAAGTGAAAGCAAGCATTTTAAAAGTTCCACAGCAATTTAATATTGTTGCAATAAATAGGCCCACAAGAGATTGGGAACAAAAACAATCTGGTTCTTTACCACAGTTTGAGAAACGCTGCATTAGCAGACAGAGTAGCCAGTACTCCAGGGAGCATGACTTTACAGGCCAAAATACAACCACCATGAGAAAAAGGGTAAGCTGGCCAGGCACAGTGGCTCATGCCTGTAAACCCAACATTTGCGAGGCTGAGGTAGAAAGAGCACTTGAGGCCAGGAGTACAAGACCAGCCTGGGTAACAAAACGAGACCCTGTCTCTACAAAAAATAAAAATAGGCCAGGTACGGTGTCTCATGCCTGTTAAGTCCAGCACTTTGGGAGGCTGAGGTGGGAGGATCGCTTGAGCTCAGAGATTAGACACCAGCCTAGCCAACAACATGAAACCTTGTCTCTATTAAAAAAAAATTAGCTGGGTGTGGTGGTGCATGGCTGTGGTCCCAGCTACACAGAAGGCTGAGGCAGTAGGATTGCTTGAGCCTGGGAGGTCAAGGCTGCAGTGAGCCATAATTGCACTACTGCACTCCAGCCCAGGTGACAGAGCTAGACCCTGTCTCAAAAAAAAAAGGCAGGGGGTAAGCTAAATTACACATGCACACATTGTATAGTGTAGTATATTACTGTTATATACATAGATATATAATCTAAGAATTATTAGAAGGATCCAAAATTTAAAATAAGAATGAAATACTTATACGGTTGTGATGGCTCACGCCTGTAATCCCAGCACTTTGGGAGGCCAAAGTGAGCAGATCACCTGAGGTCAGGAATTCGAGACCAGCCTGGCCAACATGGTGAAACCCCATCTCTACTAAAAATACAAAAATTCGCCGGGTGTGGTGGTGGGTACCTGTGATCCCAGCTACTTGGGAAGATGAGGCAGGAGAATCACTTGACCCCAGGAAGCAGAGGTTGCAGTGAGCCCAGATCGTGCCACTGCAGTCCTGCCTGAGCAACAGAGTGAGACATTGTCTCAAAAAACAAAAAACAAAAAACAGGTGTGGTGGCTCACACCTGTAATCTCAACACGTTGAGAGGCGAAGCAGGCAGATCAGGAGGTCAAGAGTTCAAGACCAGCCTGACCAACATGGTGAAACCCTGTCTCTACTAAAAAATACAAGTATTAGCTGGGCACAGTGGCAGGTGCCTATTCCCAGCTACTCAGGAGGCTGAGGCAGGAGAATCACTTGAACCCAGGAGGCGAAAGTTTTAGTGAGCCAAGATTGTGCCATTGCACTTCCAGCCTGGGAGAGAGAGCAAGCAAGACTCCTCTCAAAAAAAAGAACGTCAAAGACAAAGACAAAGAGAACATCCTACAGGCTCATATAGAAATAGCAAATTGATACCACACTACTCAATAGCAACGCTGGATGCAAGATAAAAATAGAGCCATATGGTTTTTCTGTTTTGTTTTTGGTTTTGGCAGAATACTTCTACGTAGAGCAATATGTTTTAAAGTATCAAAGAGCATACTGAATCTAGAATTTTTTTTGTTTTTGAATCTAGAGTTTTATATCCATTCAATTTGCTATTCAAATGTTAGAGCATAATAAAAATATTCTCCAGCACACAATGCCTTGGAAGCTTTGTTACACAAAGACAAACATTGAATACAACCTTCAAGAGAGTACTCAAGATGAGAAATACATCCAGGAGATGCTGCAAGATAGGAGAAATAAAAGTGTTCAAATACTTTGGTAAAGTTTGTCTTTGTCAGTATTTGCTATTTTTTTTTTTTTTGAAATGGAGTTTCACTCTTGTTGCCCAGGTTGGAGTGCAATGGCATGATCTCGGCTCACTGCAACCTCTGCCTTCTGGGTTCAGGCAATTCTCCTGCCTCAGCCTCCCGAGTAGCTGAGATTACAGGAGCACGCCATCATGCCCAGCTAATTTTGTATTTTTATTAGAGACAGGGTTTCTCTATGTTGGTCAGGCTAGTCTAGAACTCCCAACCTCAGGTGATCCGCCCATCTTGGCCTCCCAAAGTGCTGGGATTACAGGCATGAGTCACCATGCCTGGCCCTTTTTTTTTTTTTTTTTTTTTTATACAGAGTCTTGCTCTGTCCCCCAGGCTGGAGTGCAGTGGTGTGATCTTGGCTCACTGTAACCTTTGCCTCCTGGGTTCAAGCAATTCTCATGCCTCAGCCTCCCAAGTCGTTGGGATTGCAGGCATGTGCCACCACGCCCAGCTAATTTTTGTATTTTTGGTAGAGACAGGGTTTTGCCATGTTGGCCAGGCTGGTCTCGAACTCCTGGCCTCAAGTGATCTGCCCACCTGGGCCTCCCACAGTGCTAGGATTACAGGCATGAGCCACTGTGCCTAGCCCGTCTTTGTCTTTAAAGAAAAAGTTTTAATATTGATGGTCAGCTAACAGAAAAATAAATTTAAAAAAAAGAAAATAAAAAGTTTTGTATTAAAGAAAATAAAAGGGGCCAGGTTTGCTGGCTCATGCCTGTAATCCCCTCACTTTCAAAGGCTGAGGCAAGCAGATCACTTGAGGTCAGGAGTTTGAGACCAGCCTGGCTAACACAGTGAAATCCCGTCTCTATTAAACACAAAAATTAGCCGGGCATGAAGGTGGGTGCCTGTAATCCCAGCTACCTGGGAGGCTGAGACCGGAGGAAGAGGTTGCAGGGCATTGAGATCATACCACTACACTCCAGCCTGGGCAACAGAGCAAGACTCTGTCTCAAAAAAAAAAAAAAGGAAAAATACATTCATAGCAAGTAATACCCATATTGGAGGGGATGAATAAGATACATTAAGATATGCTTAAGCATATTCTTTGGGTTTTTTTTTTTTTTTGAGACAGAGTTTCATTCTTGTTGCTTAGGCTGAAGTGCAAGGACGCAATCTTGGCTCACAGCCACTTTGGCCTCCCAGATTCAAGCGATTCTCCTGCCTCAGCCTCCCGAGTAGCTAAGATTACAGGTGCCTGCCACCATGCTTGGCTAATTTTTGTATTTTTAGTAAAGACAGGGTTTTACCATGTTGGCCAGGCTGGTATTGAACTCCTGACCTCAGGTGATCTGCCCACCTCGGCCTCCCAAAATGCTAGGATTACAGGTGTGAGTCACCAAACATAGCCTTAAGTATATTCCTATCAAGGGGAAAAAAAATAGATATCAGTGCATTTGTTATATCCAGAAATGCAAAAATCATGGTATAAGTAATAAAGAAAGACAACTACAATGAGCAAAATATAAACGTACAGCAGAATAAAATCTAGCCAATGACTAAAAGGAAGAACAACATAAAAGCAATAAAACATTAACCAATATAAAATATAAAAGAACAGGTCGGGCTAGGCATAGTGGCGTGTGCCTGTAGTCCCAGCTACTCCGGAAGCTGAGGTGGGAGGATCGCTTGAGTCCAGGAGTTCTGGGCTGTAGTGCGCTATGCCTATTGGGTGTCCGCACTAAGTTCGGCATCAATATGGTGACCTCCCGGGAGCAGGGGACCACCAGGTCGCCTAAGGAGGGGTGAACCAGCCCGGGTTGGAAACAGAGCAGGTCAAAACTCCTGTGCTGATCGTAGTGGGATCTCGCCTGTGAATAGACACTGCACTCCGGCCTGGGCAACATAGCGAGACCCTGTCTCTTCAAAAAAAAAAAAAAAAATAGGTCAAAAGTAAATTTAAAATTAATTGTAAATATAATAATATAATTGGGTTAAATTTAAAACTAAAAAGCACAGCCTCTCAGAACAGATTTGTTGTTGTTGTTGTTGTTGTTGAGACGGAGTCTTGCTCTGTCACCCAGGCTGGAGTGCAGTGGTGTGATCTCGGCTCACTCAAGCCTCCACCTCCTGGGTTCAAGTGATTCTTCTGCCTCCAGCCTCCCAAGTAGTTGGGACTACAGGCACGTGCCACACCACACCTGGTTAATTTTTTGTATTTTTAGTAGAGATAGGGTTTCACCATGTTAGCCAGGATGGTCTCAATCTCCTGACCTTGTGATCTACCACCTCGACCTTCCTAAGTGTTGGGATTACAGGAGTGAGTCACCGCACCCAGCTAGTTTTTTTTTTTTTTGAGATAGGGTCTCACTCTGTTGCCCAGGCTGGAATGCAGTGGTGCAGTCATGGCTCACTGTAGCCTTGACTTCCTGGGCTCAAGCACTCCTCCAACCTCAGCCTCCCAAGTAGCTGGGATCACAGGATGTACCACCACACCCAGCTAATTTTTAAATTTTTTATCGAGACAGGGTCTCCCTATGTTGCCTAGGTGGGTCTTGAACTCCTTGGCTCAAGCAATTCTCCTGCTTCAACCTCCCAGAGTGTTGGAATTACAGGCATGAACCACTGTGCTCAGCTTAGAAGAGATTTTTTTAAATTCCAACAATAGGCTGGGCGTGGTGGCTCACGCCTGTAATCCCAGCACTTTGGGAGGCCAAGGTGGGTGGATCACGAGGTCAGGAGTTCAAGACCAGCATGGCCAACATGGTGAAACCCCATCTCTACTAAAAATACAAAAATAAGCTGGGCATGGTGGTGTGCACCTATAATCCCAGCTACTCAGGAGGCTGAGGCAGGAGAATTGCTTGAACCAGGATCCGGGAAGTGGAGGTTGCAGTGAGCTGAGATCATGCCACTGCACTCCAGCCTGGGCTACAGAGCGAGACTCCATCGTAAAAAAAAAAAAAAAAAAAATCCAACAATATGATTTCTCAAAAGATATATTTAAAACAAAAAGAAATAAATAGAAAAGATGAAAAGAGAAGGATAAAAATTTTTGTTAACAGATAAATATAAAAAGGAATCCAGGCCAGGCACAATGATTCACACCTGTAATCCCAGCACTTTGGGAGGCCAGGGCACAAGGATCACTTGAAGTTAGGAGTTCAAGACCAGCCTGAGCATCATAAGATGCTCTATATTAAAAAAAAAAAAAAAAAAAAAGGCCAGGCATGGTAGCTCACACCTATAATCCCAGCGCTTTGGGAGGCAAAGGCAGTTAGATCAACTGAGGTCAGGAGTTTGAGACCAGCCTAGCCAACATAATGAAATCCCATCTCTACTAAAAATACAAAAATTAGCCGGGCATGGTGGCATGTGCCTGCTTCCTCAGAGGCTGAGGTAGAAGAATCACGTGAACCCGGGAGGCAGAGGTTGCAGTGAGCCGAGATGGCACCATTGCAGTCCAGCTTGGGCAACAAGAATGAAACTCTGTCTCAAAAAAACAAATAAATACATAAAGTAAAATAAAATAGACATTCATCCTCAAAATGGGGGGAAATGCGAGCACAAATGAAGCATTGGTCCATAGCAATTCTGAAATCCAACTGCGTAAGTGTTGGAAATCCTTGATAAAGATCCAGGGCCTGGAAATAATTATTCCTGACTTTTGGTTTTACCTTCCGGGCTCTTATTTCTGCCCTCTGAATCACTCTTCCTTTTACGTGAAAGGTGGCCCATATTTATAGTTGTGCAGTTTTCACAGATTGTATCCTGCCAGTAGAACTTTTGGGGTTAGAAGACATCTTTCCATTTTCTATCATTTTGTACTGCCTCTGGCCCTTTCAGTCCAACCTGACAGTGCTCCTCTGAACACTTTCTTTTTTTTTTTTTTTTTTTTTTAAAGAGGGGGTTTCACCATGTTGGTCAGGCTGGTCTTGAACTCCCGACCTCAGGTGATCCGCCCGCCTTGGCCTCCAAAGTGCTTGAATTACAGGCGTGAGCCACCACGCCCGGCCAGAACACTTTCTTTATTGCTATTTATTTATTTAGTTAGTTAAGACAGGGTCTCACTCTGTCACCTAGGCTGGAGTGCAGTCGTGTGATCATGGTTGACTGCAGCCTTGACCTCCTCAGTTCAAGCCATCCTCCTGGCTCAGCCTCTGGAGTAGCTGGGACCACAGGTGCATGCTACCATTCCTGGCTAATTGTTTTTTATTTTTTGTAGAGATCGGTTCTCACAACATTGCTCAGGCTGGTCTCGACCTCTTGGGCTCAAATGATCCTTTTGCCTTGGCCTCCCAAAGTGCTGAGATTACAGGCACAAGTTACCTCACCCAGCCCTGAATACTCTCTTTGAAACATAGGTCTCTTGTGAATCTTCTTGGGGTTCACTCCATTAAACAGAAGACACCCCTAAAAATCACTTCAAGATAAGTTCTTTTCTACCTTGGGCCTCTTCTGTGAACAGCCCTTGAGCTTGCCTGGGCTTAAGCCTCAAGCCTCCTGAGTAACTGGGACTACAGGCATGAGCTACCAGGTCCCGCTAATTTTTTTTGTTTTTGTAGAGACAGGACCTCACTATGTTGCTCAGGCTAGTCTCGAACTCCTGGCCTCGAGCAATCTGCCTGCCTTGGCCTCCCAAAGTGCTGAGATTACAGACGTGAGCTACTGTGCCCAGCCCCCTTAACCCCTTAAGCTTCTTAGAAGCTTTACTGTTTGATTGAGATGATCTGTAAGTCACACGCTTACATTCTTTATTTTTATTTATTTAAAATTTTATTTATTTATTTATTTATGAGATGGAGTTTCACTCTTGTTGCCCAGATTGGAGTTCAATGGTGCAATCTCGGCTCACTGCAACCTCCGCCTCCTGGGTTCAAGATTCTCCTGTCTCAGCCTCCCGGGTAGCTGGGATTATAGGCGTGTGCCACCACAGCCAGTTGATTTTGTATTTTTAGTAGAGCCAGGGTTTCTCCATGTTGGTCAGGCTGGTCTTGAACTCTCAACCTCAGGTGATCTGCATGCCTCGGCCTCCCAAGGTGCTGGGATTATAGGCATGAGCCACCACACCCAGCTTAAAATTAAAATTTTTTTTTTTTGAAACAATGTGTCACATGTTGCTAGGGTGGTCTCAAACTCCCAGACTCAAGCAATCCTGCTGACTCAGCCTCCCAAAAGTGTGGGATTATAGATGTGAGTCACCACACCTAGTCTCTTAAATTCTTTTTATTATTTACTATTTTTTATTTTAGGGAATGGGGTCTCACTATATTGCCCAGGCAGGTCTTGAACTCCTGGGCTCAAGCTATCCTCCCCCCTCTGCCTCCCTAAGAGCTGGGATTACAGGCATAAGCCACAGCACCCGGCTTTTTCATTTATTTATTTTATTTTTTTCTCTTAAATTCTTTAGAGAATTTTTTTTCTAACTGAATGGTATTCTAAAGCACCATCTATGATTTTTCTGAAAACGTAATGAAGGATCTTACAGCCACATCCTTGACTTCATCTTTAGAGTTGTTTTGCTGCCATTACCCTCAATTTAAATTTTGCTCAGAAGCTATTTCTTAATCGTACCATCATTTGCCACCTTAAGAGCCTGGAAATTTTCCAAGCCAGCAAGCTCTGGCTTCCTTTTGTCCAACAGTCCTTCCTTGAGCTTATCTCTCTCCTCTCACATTTTACTACAAGCAGCAAGGAGAAACCACCTGTTTCCTTCAGCACTCTTGGGGGAAGCTTCATAGCTAGATCACCAAGTTCAACTTCTTGGCTAGATCACCAAGTTCAAATATTTTCTAACTTTCACCTTATTGCCGGCAACAGTGTTGCTTCTTTTCCCCACCAATACCTGACAAGGACTCCCTTTCCTCCAGTTTTCAATAAGATTTGTAAATTTTTCTGTAAGCCCGCGCTTGTATCTTCCCTCAAAGACCATTAGAAGTTGCCCCCCTTTTTTTTTCTTTTGAGATGGAATCTTGCTTTGTCACCCATGTGGAGTGCAATGGCACGATCTTGGCTCACTGCAACCTCCACCTCCTGGGTTCAAGTGACTCTCCTGCCTCAGCCTCTCAAGTAGCTGGGACTACAGACAACTGTCACCACGCCTGGCTAATTTTTGTATTCTTGGTAGAGACGGGGTTTCACCATGTTGGCCAGGCTGGTCTTGAACTCCTGACCGTGAGTGATCCACCTGCCTTGGCCTCCCAAAGTGCTGGGATTACAGGCATGAGCTACCACGCCCGGCAGAAGTTGTCTATTTTTTTTAGAAGATTCTTCAAGTTTTCACTAACACCTCAAAGCCTTTCCACCCACTGTCTAGTTCCAAAGTCACATTTTTAGGTTTTTGTTATGGCAGCACTTCTGGGTACCACAATCTGTATAAGTGATCTAAGATTTGTTCTCTTAGCAGTATTGCTGTATAATAAATTACTGGCTGGGCTTGCTGTAATCCCAGCACTTCAGGAGGCTGAGGTGGGAGGATCACTTGAGCCAGGAGTTCGGGACCAGCCTGGGCTACATAGGGAGATCCCCATCTCTATAAAAAATTTAAAAATTGGGCACACCTATAGTCCCAGCTACTCGGGAGGCTGAGGCAGGAAAATCGCTTGAACCTGGGTGGCCAAGGCTGCAGTGAGCCGGGTTCATGTCACTGCACTCCAGCCTGTGCAAGAGTGAGACCCCATCTTAAAAAATAAAAAATTCTTTTACACATACCCCTTCTAGCTACCACCGTCTCTCTTTGCCTGTAATACTTCTAAACCATGACCCCAAATTCTCTGACATTCTTGCCATTAGAGACAGCAACTATGTTCCCCTTTGCTTGAATCTTAGTAAGTCTGTGATAACTTCCATAGATAGGCAGAAAAAGTCATGCAGCTCCCACCTACCTCTCTTGGACACTCTCTCAGAACCCAGCTGCCATGCTGCAGGCAGCCCCAGCCCCTCAGAGAGGTCACGGGTCAGTGCTCTAGATGACAATCTCAGCTGAGCCCAACCTTCAAGTGATCCCAGCCTAGGTGCCAAACCTTTCAGCAAAGAAACCTGCAGATGATTCCAGTTCCTAGTAGTTCAGGTCACCCCCAGTCATCTGAGTCTGCCCAGCTAAGGCTCCAGATAACAGAGGGAAAAATAAACAAGCCATCCCTGCTGTGACCTGACCCACAGAATTCAGGAGCATAATAAAATAGTTTTAGTTTTCTACTACTAAGTTTGGTTTAGTTTATTATACAGTAAAAGCAACTGGAACATCCCCTTTATAAACCAGTTTCTGAGAGGAATTGTCTGTTCTCATCATCTCTATTTCTTCATCCCCCACTTATTCCTCTAAACCTGGATATCTACCCTATCTTTCAAGCTTAATCACGTTCTCTAAAGTCAATGATCTCCAATTTGTTCAATGTAATGGACATTTTCTTTTAGATTTGTTCTCTTAGCAGTATTTAGCATTGTTCCTTTTTTCCTTATTTTTTATAGTTCAGTTCTTACTCTGTCACCCAGGCTGGAGTGCAGTGATACCATCATGGCTCACTTCAGCCTCAAGCTCTTGGACTCAAGCAATCCTCCCACCTCAGACTCCCAAGTAGCTAAGACTACAGGCACATACAACCAAGCCCAGCTAATTTATCTTAATTTTTTGTAGAGATCGGGTCTTGCCATGTTGCCCAGGCTGGTCTGGAACTCTTGGCCTCAAGCCAACCTCCTGCCTCAGCCTCCCAAAATGCTGGGATTACAGGAATGAGCCACTGTGTCCAGCCTCTTCTCTTAGTTTTTATGTTACCACATTATCCCAGGTTTCTTCCTTCCTCTCCAGTCTTCTCACACTTTTCAAATTTCACCTTCCTCTAACCTCCCACTAGATGAGAAAGTAGCTCAATGTTTGCTCCTAAGCCATTTTTTCTTCTCATTTTATATTCTCTCTCTATCCATATCCGTGGTTTTAATTCCTATCCTACATATGTGACTTTGATGACAAAATATTTTTTTTTTGAGACAGAGTCTCACTCTGTCGCCCAGGCTGGAGTGCAGTGGCATAATCTCAGCTTTTTGCAACTTCCACCTCCTGAGTTCAAGTAGGAGAATTATTTTTTTAATTTAAATTTTTTAAAAATTCTGGCCTTCCTCTAGTCTTTTCTCTCTCAGTGAACAGAACAACCATCTGTCCAGTTCCAAAATGCTGGGAGTTGTCTTTGACTCTTCCTTCTCCCTCATTCCCCAGAATCAACCTATCATCTCTAATATTTATCTCTCCACCTCACTTGATCTCCCCACTTTTACCTACCTCCTCTACCACCATTCTAGCTCAAGATTCCACCATCTCTTAGCTGGGCCACTGTGATCCACTCTTCCTTCCTGCTCATTTATCCTCCACAGTCATCTTTTCAAAATGCTTAGTTCATCATAGCACACACACCCCATGCAGCTTAAAACACATTAATGGCTCCCCAAGTTTGTAACCTGGCCCCATAAGACCCTGATGGTCTGACCCCTGCCTTCCTCTCCTACCTTATCTCTTGTCTCTCTCCCTCAGGCTGCACTCCAGCCCCATCAGCCTTTTATGCTATGTTCCAGCCTACCACCGTTATACATTTTGCTCCGTCTATATGAAATGCTCCTGACTGCTCATACCCTTGCCTATTAATTCCTACTCCAGATTTCCAGTCAAGATAACTTCCTCAAGGAAGCCCTCCCTATACAAACCCCCTCTCTCATGAGACAGGTCCCCACTTCGTCAATATTCTCATTGTACGACATACCTTTCCTTCAGACTTATCCAATGTTCAAAGTATACATTTATTTGATTACCATCTGTCTCCCCCACTAGACTGCAAATCCCATAAAAGCAGGGACTTGGTGAATTTTTTGCTCACCACTGCATTCCAAGAGCCTAGAGCAAAAACTTTACCCTTAGCAGGCACTGTTAAAATTGGAATGGATTATCTCTCTCAAGATTTGAGCTGAAGAGGTGGAAACAGGGATGGGGGTAGGGTGGGGTGGGAGACAGAATTTAAGATAATAGCACTGGTTAATGGTGGAGCCCCAGCATAGAGAAACATGAGCTCCCAAAGCTAGGGAAATGAAGGTGAAGGACAAAACTCTCATTACCTCTTTGCAACAAAGAGTTTATCACTAACCTGATGTGCTCTCTTGAGGAATAGGTTTGTGGAACTCTTTGTATGTTTTAATTAACTAAGGCTAAAAAACTTTGAGTATAACCATGTCGAGGTCTTTCTGGGGGAATTTTCAATGGGGAACTAACAGAGTAATCTGAGTACATCCAACACACCTGACACCTAATGGTTTTCAAATATGTTTCTACTTACCTGTTCAGAATTTCAGGAATTGCTGAACTAAATAGCAAAGCACCTCTGCAGTGAAACAGAAGTGACATTAAGAAACAATTGACTATCTTGTATCCTCAAAATGCATAGCTAATTATTCCTGAAATCAAAGTTACAAACTGTCCAATATGACTGATTATGAACAGGAGAGGAATCCATTAAAAGCTAAACACAGGTTTTGGTAATTTGAACCTTTTTCCTCCAGTTTTACTACAATGTAATACTTTTCAGTACCTGACACCAGCATAAGAAACGAGAAAACTAGTTTACAACGTTTCTATTGTAACAATGAAAATCCATTAATTTACTATTTTAGCAAATGTATAATCTGATATCTATACTTTAAATATTAGAGGCGTATATTTGTCAGAGGGAGGCTTGGTGTACAATGAATGCTTGCATTGGAAAAGACAAAACTTGCTGTTCCTACTAATTTTATATTTTGTCTCGACTTAACTAAGAACTATGTTCTCTTATCTCAGCCTCTCTGGGTTTTCCTCTTCAAATGAAATGCTTCTGACTTGTAGAGGTTTAGAAAAGGTTATCCTCAACTAAAATAACTGCTTCAATACAAGAGAAATTTTTGTGGAAATCTCTTGCATTTGACGTTGCTGAACTTAAGTACAATAATGTCACATGTACTTATACAGTAATTGTGGGCACGCCTAAGTCCCTCCCTCTTTCCTAAATTCCCCAGATCCTAGAAATCCAGCCCTTCTGCCCTCCGGAGGCGCCTTTCCCAACGTAAAGTACAATTTTAAATTTCAGCTCTTGGCTAAAATCATGATCCGCAGTCAACTGCTAGAGGATCTGGGCACCTCGGTGCCTCTGGAGCGTGCAGCGGGTGTGGGCAAGGGCAGGGGGAGTGGGCGAAGCTGCTGGTTGGTGCCTGAAATCTGTGCGTTGCCCCTTTAATTGTGTCCCCAGCCCTCGGGCGTTTCTGTCCAACGCCCACGTCAGCAAATACCTTTTGTTTCTCTCACGTTGGGGCTACTTGTTTTAGGGCGCAAAGGAACGGCCTCGAAAGGGGGTCCTTCCCCGGCCGAGAACCAGGAATCTTCCCCCGGCCCGCGCGCACGACCGGCCGGTGCGCCGCGGCCCGCGGTAAGTGGCTGCGCGCGGCGCGGGCGGAGGGCGGGCGGGCGTCGGGGCTGCCCGGGACCCGCTGCGAGCCTGGCCGCGGGCGGAGGCGCCGCGGGCTCTGACGGCCCGGGCAGCGGCGGTGCTGGGATGCGGGCCCCGGGCGCGCCGCCCTCAGACGTCCCCGGGCCGGGAGCGCGGCGGGAGGCGCCGAGGCGAGCGGGCGCCATTTGCAGCCCGGGGCGCAGCGGCGGCAGCGGCGGCGCCGGCTCCGAGGGGCTGGGGGCGGCCACGGAGGAGGCGCGGGCGGCGGCTGGCCCAGCCCGGGGCGACGGCGGGCGTTGGCGGGCACCGGCTCCTGGCCACCCCTCCCCGCCTGCCGGGCCGGCCCCTCCTGCGCGCCCGGGAGGGGCTGCGGGACAATGGCCGCGCCGTCGCCGCCCGCGCCCGCCTCGCCGCCCAGCCCGGCCCGGGGAAAGGCGGGAAGGCGCGCGGAGCCTCCTGGCGGCGGCGGCGGGAAGGCGACAGGGATGGCGCCGGGCGTGTCTGGAGCCGTCGGGCGCCGCGGACTCCAGAGGGGCTCGGGCTGCGCGGCGCGAAGGCGGGCGGCCGCCGGGGGGGCGCGCGGGGAGGGCAGGGCCGGGGCCCGAGCTTCTGCGGGCGCGGCCAGGGGCGCTGCCGGGGGCGCTGCCGGGGAGCCTGGCTCCCAGGGCAGTGGCCCGAGTTTCTCGGTGCAGCCTCCATCCTTGGTTTTATGTCAAGATGCGACATCTGGGCTTAGAACCGAGGGCGGACTCACCGCGCCTAACGAATGTTCAGCTCCAACTATTTGCTTCTGGACAGAACCGTACATGCTCATCTCTACCCATGCGGACCGCCTCTTTTGTGAGTTAGTCAGCAGCTTGTTCCCTTCCCCTTCAGATGCGCTTATTTATCGCTGATTGTTCAGTGGCCCTACTCCACATCATTCCAAGACGCGTTAGGAAGGGGTAGATTCACACCTGGTGGGCTTCTGACCACACACGTCAGTATCACCTCTACGCTTGATGAACCTTTATATTTGCAGAACTTTAAATGGAGTGCTTTCACCTGTATGAATTATTTCACTTAATTTCACCTAAAACAACCATCTAGTCAGGCTGACAGTAATTCCACTTTGCAGATGAAGGAACACGTATGAAGTGTGGGGTTTCACCTCTAGGCCAGGGGTGACCATAGCCTCCCAGGGCCTCCTGTTCCCGCCCTGGCTTCCCTCCTAAGGCACCTCCAGAGGAGTCTTCAGACGGGCAAGTTGCACCACAGCGTTTGCCTGCTCTAAAAACCTTAACTGATATTTTTCAGAAAAGCCTCCAAAAGCCTCAGCAAGCTTCTGCTCCAGTCTTATCTCCTCCATGCCTCAGGTATGGATGCGTTTGTGGACTGGAGCAAGAGCCCCTCACTGATGAGCAGGGATCCGATGTCTTTATTCCTGGGAACCTCTCTGGCCACACAAGTGGCAACTGGGAAGTGAGAATCTGGCTTGGGACCCTTGGCCAAATGGGTGTCTGAGTGGATTGTCCTCTAAGATGTCAGCAGGAGGCATGATGAGTAGGGGACTCCAGGAAGGAGGCCAAGCCCCTAGACCTTATCTCAAAGCCCTGAAATCACCAGCTTTGCTGTTGATAATGATTTGGGGCCAGCAAAAACTGTGTAAGACATAGTAATATTGATTCATCCTATATCATTTAAATCTGATTTTTAGATAAAACAATTTCTAATAGGCTTAGTTAACTCAGTGACACGAAATGATATATTAATCATATTTAAAGGATTTGATGTGTTTGATTCCCTTGAATGAAGCTTTTGTCACTTTTCTGCTCAAAATTGGTCAGTGGCACCCGTTCTCATGCAGTTTAAAAGCCAAAAGCTGCATAATAGTCTACTCAGCCTTACAGCACCTGGTCTCACCGTGTCCTGCTCCTCTCATGATCTGCCTTACCCTTCTGATTCCATTCCCCATTGCTTCCCCCCATGCCTCCTTGATGTTCCCCCAGTGCCTCCTTGCCTGCTCACCTCAGGGCCTTTGCACTTGCTGTTCCCTTTGCCTGAAATACTCTTCCCCAAGACACCCACATGACTCTTACTTCCTTTGGACTTTATTCAAATGCCATATTCTCAATGAGGCTTTCCCAACTATGGCTTTGATTCTCTTAAGTGTTTTTAATAATTATAAATCTTTTCTGTCTTGGGCCATTTGTGCAGCTATAAAAATACTTTGGGACTGGGTAATTATAAAGAACAGAAATAGGTCGGGCGCAGTGGCTCACACCTGTAATCCTAGCACTTTGGGAGGCCGAGGTGGGTGGATCACCTGAGGTCAGAAGTTCAAGACCAGCCTGGCCATCATGGTGAAACCCCATCTTTAAAAAAAAATAAAAATAAAAATAAAAAAAGAACAGAAATTGATTTCTTACACTTCTCGAGGCTGGGAAGTCCCGGCAGTTTGGTGTCTAGTGAGAGCTGCTCTTTACTTCCAAGATGGCACCATGTTGCTGTATCCTCTGGATTGGAGGACTGCTGTGTCCTCACGTGGCAGAAGGGATGGAGGGGCAAAAGGGGCCAAACTTACTCCCTTAGGTCTTTTTATAAGGGCATTAATTCCATCCATGAGGGCAGAGTCCTCCTGGCCAAAGCACCTCCTAAAGGTGTTACTGTTGCAGTGGGGATGAAGTTTTAACATGAATTTTGGAGAGGACACAAATGTTCAAACCACAGCTCTTAAAGCTTGACTTACGATTTTTTTGATTTTACAGTGGGTTTAATGGGGTATTAAATGGATTTTAAACTTATTATGTTTTCAACTTACAATAGGTTTATTGGGATGTAACCCCATCATAAGTTGAGGAGCATTTGTACTTAATTCTAAATCTTCCCAAAGCTAAAGGATCATTTATCCATTAAAGAATACAGTTACCACTCTAGTTAGTGGAAGTTCTTTATGACTCAGGGATGTTTGCTAAGCAGGCTAACAAGATTCGTTTTGCTGACCCTGATGGGACACATTAAATTTTAGATTAATGATTACATATCTTTAAAAAGTTGATTTTCTCAGCTGAGCATAGTGGCTCATGCCTGTAATCCCGACACTTTTGGGAGGCTGAGGTGGGTGGATCACCTGAAGTCAGGAGTTCAAGACCAGCCTGGCCATCATGGTGAAACTCTATCTTTAATAATAAAAAAAAAAATTGATTTTCTCGGCTGGGCACAGTGGCTCATGCCTATAATCCCAGCCCTTTGGGAGGCCAAGGCAGGTAGATCACGAGGTCAGGAGTTCCTGACCAGCCTAGACAAGATGGTGAAACCCAGTCTATAGTACAAATACAAAAATTAGCCCAGCGCCATGGCAGGCACCTATAATCCCAGCTACTCAGGAGGCTGAGGCAGGAGAATGGCTTGAACTCCAGAGGTGGAGGTTGCAGTAAGCCAAGATCATGCCATTGCACTCCAGCCTCAGTGACAGCGAGACTCCATCCCCCCCCCAAAAAAAAAGTTGATCTACTCAACCACAACCTTAATTCAAGTCACACTCGCTACCTAAGTCTTCAGTCATAAGAAATACATGTCTTTTACTTCTATTCCAAAGACCTTCGAACTTAATGGTTCCTAAAATGTGTAGTTGTCTTTCCCAACCACCTTTTTAAAGATCATTGAACTTGATGGAAATCTTGAATTTTGTCATATTCTTGGGACTATTATAATATTTAACTCTTACGGATATTTAAAATGGTTCCATTTGGATTTTGGATGTCCCACATAAATTGGTCTAACTTGCTGTTTCAACGTATAAAGTCACTCTACTGAAAGAAGAAAATCTGAAATGTATTGCCCATTGTTATGACCTAATCACATAATTCTGAAAATAACTTAAACGTTTTTTGATGACTCAAGAATACTATGAATACAAGTTATATTAAAATCCTATCAATGTAAATATCAAGTTATAACTGACTCCAATGTATAGGACAATTCATTTTTTTTTTTATTTTGAGTTATAACTTTTTTTGGGGGAGGAGGATAGAGTTTCATTCTTGTTGCCCAGGCTGGAGTGCAATGGTATGTTCTGGGTTCACTGCAACCTCCACCTCCTGGGATCAAACAATTCTCCTGCCTCAGCTTTCCAAGTAGCTGGGATTACAGGTGCCCACCACCATGCCGGGCTAATTTTTTATATTTTTAATAGAGGCAGGGTTTCACCATGTTGGTCAGGCTGATCTCGAACTCCTGCCCTGAAGTGATCCACTCGCCTTGGCCTCCCAAAGTGCTGGAATTACAGGCATAGGCCGCCATACCTGGCCTGAGATATAACTCTTATACCATAAAATTTACCCCTTTTAAAGTGTACAATTCAGTTTTTTGATATGATCACAAAATTGTGCAACCATCATTACCCTGTAACTCCAGAACATTTTAATAACTTCCATAAAGAAACCCCATACCCAGGACAGGTGTGGTGGCTCACGCCTGTAATCCCAGCACTTTGGGAAGCTGAGGTGGGCAGATCATGAGGTCAAGAGATTGAGACCATCCTGGCCAACGTGGTGAAACCCTGTCTCTACTAAAAATACAAAAATTAGCTGGGCATGGTGGTGCATGCCTGTAGCCCCAGCTACTCAGAGGCTGAGGCAGGAGAATTGCTGGAACCCGGGAGGAGGAGGTTTCAGTGAGCTGAGATCACTCCACTGCACTCCAGCCTGGTGACAGAGCAAGATTCCGTCTCAAAAAAAAAAAAAAAAAACACCCCATACCTCTTAACAGTCACTCCCCATTCCCATGTTTCCCTAGCTCCTGATAACCCCTCATCTTCTTATCTCTATGGATCTACCCATTCTGGACATTTCATATGAATAAAATTATAAAATATATGTTTATATGACTAGTTTCTGTAACGTTTATGACTAGTTCTGTAAATGAAGTTTTTGCGTTTGTGTTTTAGAGACAGGGTCTCACTCTGTCACCCAAGCCAGATTTTGGTGGTTTGATCCTGGCTCACTACATCCTTGACCTCCTGGGCTCAAGCAATCTTACTGCCTCAGCCTTCCTAGTAGCTGGGACTACAGGCTCATGCCACTGTGCCCAGTCAGCATGAGGTGTTTTTTGTTGTTGTTGTTGAGACGGAGACTTGCTCTGTCACCAGGCTGGAATGCAGTGGTGCAATCTCCGCTCACTGCAACCTCCGCCTCCAGGGTTCTAGCAATTCTTCTGCCTCAGCCTCCCGAGTAGTTGGGACTACAGGTGCACACCACCATGGCCAACTAATTTTTGTATTTTTAGTAGAGACGGGGTTTCACCATGTTGGCCAGGATGGCCTCAATCTCTTGACCTCGTGATCCACCCAGCTCGGCTTCCCAAAGTGCTGGGATTACAGGCATGAGCCACTGTGCCCGGCCAGCATGAGGTTTTTAAGGTTCACCCATGTTGTAGTATGTACAGTCATATGTCACTTAGTGATGGAGATACGTTCTGAGAAATGCATTGTTAGGTGATTTTTGTCATTGTGTAAACATCATAGAATGTACTTTTACAAACCTAGATGGTATAGCCTACTACACAACTAGGCTGGTATGGTATAGCCTATAGCATCTAGGCTACCATGCTATATAGCATAATACTGTAGGCATTCATACCCAGGCTGGGCGCAGTGGCTCACGCCTGTAATCCCAGCACTTTGGAAGCCAAGGTGGGCAGATCACGAGGTCAAGAGATAGTGACCATCCTGGCCAACATGGTGAAACCCCATCTCTACTAAAAATACAAAAGTTAGCTGGGCATGGTGGTGTGCACTTGTAGTCCTGGCTATCCGGCAGGCTGAGGCAGGAGAATTGCTTGAACCTGGGAGGTGGAGGTTGCAGTGAGCTGAGATTGTGCTACTGCACTCCAGCCTAGGGCATAGAGGAAGACTCTGTCTCCAAAAATAAAAACACAGGAAAGGTACAATAAAAATATGGTATTATAATCTTATGGGACCACTGTCGTATATGTGATCAGTTGTTGACCAAAATGTTATATGGCACATAACCATATCAGTACTTCATTCTTTTTTTTTTTTTTTTTTTTTAATTTTTATTTTTGAAAGAAAGAAAAAGAGAGGAAAGAAAGTGAGAGTGAAAGAAAGAAAAAAAAAGAATGTGAGAGAGTACTTCATTCTTTTATGGCCGAGTTACATTCCATTGTGTGGGTATACAGATATTGTTTACCCATCTGTCCATCGATGGACGTTTGGCTTTTTCCCCACATCTTAGCTGTTATAAACAATGCTACTATAAATATTCGTATATCAGTTTCTGTGTAGACGTATGTGTTCATTACTCTTGGATATATACCTAGGAGTGAAATTGCTGGGTCATATGATAACTCCATGTTTAATCATTTGAGGAACTGCCAGACTGTTTTCCAAAGTTGCTG
Source organism: Cacajao melanocephalus (assembly GCA_963573385.1). Taxonomy (NCBI): domain Eukaryota; kingdom Metazoa; phylum Chordata; class Mammalia; order Primates; family Pitheciidae; genus Cacajao; species Cacajao melanocephalus. The sequence continues at coordinate 21,517 of CAUYLG010052666.1, read as the reverse complement.
TACCATTTTACATTTCCACAAGAAGGTTCTCATTTATCTGTACTCTGGCCAACACTTGTTATTTTCATGTTTTAAAAAAATTACTATTGTATCTCTGGAAAAACATGGAAAAAAGGAAAATAAAGAAAAAGAAGAAGAAAATAATTTTTAAAAAATTATTGTAGCAAGCCATCCTAGTGAGTGTGAAGTAATATCTTATTGTGATTTTGATTTGCATTTCTCTAATGATTAATGATGCTAAACATCTCTTCGTATGCTTATTTCTATTTGTCTTATATAATCTTATTTATTTTAGCTATTATCTCATTTAATCCTCTTAACAGACTTCCTTAGAGCCTCTTAACAGTCAGTAACCTCATTTTACAAAAAGGAAACCAATGCTAACTTGATGGAGTCACACAGCTAATGATTGGTAGACCTATAATCTTGTTTTTCTTCTTATTAAAATCATTCAAAAGTGCCCAGAACCCACAAAAGTGGAGGGGCTCCTAAGATCTAGCTCTTACATACTTTTCTAGTTTCCTCTTCTGCCATCCTTCCACAGGCTTGAAGTCTCTAGCTATAGCAAGCTTCTTCTTTTTGTTTATTTATTTATTTTTTTTATTAAACTTTAAGTTCTGGGGTACATGTGCAGAATATGCAAGTTTGTTACATAGGTATACATATGCCATGGTGGTTTACTGCATCCATCACCCCGTCATCTACATTAGGGATTTCTCCTAATGCTATCTCTTCCCTGTTCCCCCATCCACTATAGCAAGCGTCTTTGCTTCTTTTTTTTTTTTTTTTTTTTTTGAGACAGAGAGTCCCACTCTGTCATCCGGGCTGGAGTGCAATGGCACAATCTTGGCTCACTGTAACCTCCAACTCCCGGGTTTAAGCAATTCTCTTGCCTCAGCCTCCCTAGTAGCTGGGATTACAGGTGACCGCCACAATGCCTGGCTATTTTTTTGTGTGTGTTTTTAGTAGAGATGGGAGTTTCTCCATGTTGGCCAGGCTGGTCTCAAACTCCTGACCTCAGGTGATCCGCCCACCTCAGCTTCCCAAAGTGCTGGGATTACAGGCATGAGCCACCACGCCCGGCATATAGCAAGCTGCTTATCCCCAAGGAAGCCATGCTGTTTAATATCTGTTTTTGCCTTCGCATTTGGTGCTCTCTCTGGATAGAATGCCTTTTGCCCTCTTTCTCAGTATAAACTTCTTTTCGTGCTTCAAGACCCAACCCTTTTGGAAACATTTCTCAACACTCCCAGTTACAATCATTTGCTTTCTTGGTTTTACAGTTCCCTTCTACTATGAGTATTTTCTTCATTGTATTGTCACTTTGTCTAAACATCTCTCTCTCTCTTCCTGTCTCTTCTCTGTCTGACTCTCTCTCTCCTAGTAGACAGTGAGCTGCTTGAGTGTGAGCACTGATCTTTGACATGTCATCACCTCTCTATTCTCAGGACCAGGTATAGTCTGGTGTAGAGTAGTTGCTCAATAAATACATCTTGAATTAATGTGTTTCACCTTTCAATTTGAATATCTGTCCTTTGCATAAAAATATAATATAGAAAGCATTCTTTACAAAGGGGAAAAAAAATAGAATAAAAGGGCCAGATACAGTGGCTTACATATGTAATCCCAGCACTTTGGGAGGCCAAGGCGGGCGGATCACTTGAGGCTAGGAGTTTGAGACCAGCCTGGCCAACATGGTGAAACCCTGTTTCTATTAAAAATACAATAATTAGCTGGGCATGGTGGTACCCGCCTGTAATCCCAGCTACTCAGGAGGCTGAGGCATGAGAAACGCTTGAACCCAGCAGGGGGAGATTGCAGTGAGCCAGATGGTGCCACTGCACTCCAGCCTGGGTGGCAGAGTGTGACTCTGTCTCAAAAAAAAAAAAAAAAAAAAAGAATAAAATATTTTTCTGTTAAAATATAGAAAGAGCCAGACTTGGTGGTGCACTGCGGTAGTCCTAGCTGTGTGGGAGACTGAAGCAGGATCACTTGAGCCCCAGAGGCCAAGGCTGCAGTGAGCCAAGATGGTACCACTGCACTCCAGGCTGGTGGGACCTTGTCTCAAGAATTTAAAAAAGGAAAATATACCTCTGTGGAGTTCTGAACAATGTAAAATTAATTACTGTATCAAAAGATGAAGTTGCTTTCTTTCACCTGTTTTTCTGACCCTTCAGAAAACCTCCACTGCTTTGAGTCCTGTGGCTCTCAGCAGCCTGTGAAACACGGAGGGCATAACAGACGCCTTATATCACCTTCAGTTCCCTCTGTCTCCCTGGCACTGTTGGACTAGGTCCAACATAAAATTCTTACAGTTCCAGAATATCTGGGGGAAGGTTTTTGTTTTTGTTTTTGAGACAGGGTCTCGCCCTGTTGCCCAGGCTGGCATGTGGTGGCACAATCACAGAGCTCACTGCAGCCTCAGCCTCTCAGGCTCAAGTGATCTTCCCACCTTAGCCTACTGAGTAGCTGGGACCACAGGCATGTACTACCACACACTCAGCTAATTTTTAAATTATTTGTAGAGATGAGGTCTTGCCATCTTGCCCAGGCTAGTCTCAAACTCCTGGGCTCAAGTGATCCTCCTGCCAGGGCCTTCCAAAGTGCTAGGATTATAGATATGAGCTACAACGCCCAGCTGGGAGAAGTTTTATTCCAAAATCTACAATGTATTTTTAATCACTGGAAGATACTTCAGCAAACCAAACCAAGCCATAATTTTATCCATGACCTTTTTCATATATACATTAGAATATCATTCTAAGTATAAACAGTTAAATTTTACTTTTTTTTTTTTTTTTAATAGAGATGGAGTCTTCCTCTGTTGCCCGGGCTAGAGTGCAGTGGCATGATCATTGCTCACTGCAGCCTTGAACTCCTGGGCTCAAGAGATCCTCCCTTCTGCCTCAGTCTCCTGAGTAGCTGGGACTACAGGTTCGAGCCACTGTACTCAGCAGCATTAAAATGTAAACTTTTAGATTGCAAATCTTATTTTAGATTGTAGATCTTGTTCTCATGCAAATGCTTCTGTGGTAACATTTTCTGAGTTTGAATAATAAACACCTTGGTTGATAGAGCATAATTAATAAGGTAACAATTAAATGGAAAAATGGCAAAAATTGGCAAGGTACAGTAGCTCACACCTGTAATCCCAGCACTTTGGGAGGTTAAGGCAGGCCGATCACTTGAGGTCAGGAGGTTGAGACCAGCCTGACCAACAGAGTGAAACCCTGTCTTTACTAAAAATACAAAAATTAGCTGGGTGTGGTGGCGCATGTCTGTAAACCTAGCTACTTGGGAGCCTGAGGCAGGAGAATCGCTTCAGCCAGGGAGCAGTGGTTGCAGTGAGCTGACATCGCACCACTGCACTCCAGCCTGGGCGACAGAGCAAGTCTCCATCTCAAAAAAAAAAAAAAAGGTAAAAATGGTTTCTAAAGAATAATTTGGCACATACCTGTACTCGGGAGGCTGAGGTGGCAGGATCCCTTGAGCCCTGGAAGGTCAAGGCTACAGTGTGCTGTGATCTCACCACTGTACTCCAGCTTGAGCAACAGAGTAAGACCCTATCTCAAAAAAAAAAAAAAAAAAAAAAAAAGAAAGAATAATTCTTCCTTAAGGTGAGGTCTATTAATTGACTAGTTGGAGCAGAGGGTTGCTATTCTCAGGTACACTAGTTTTGAAATGATCACTGTCACTGTGTAGTTACACAAATATGATGAAACCATTCAAAAAATTTTTTCTGTATCCACATTTGTATAAAACAAGAAAATGTGTGGTAATAAAATTCTAAAATGTTTACGTTTTCTACTCAGTGAAAGCAGTATTTTAAAATGTTTAGATAATTAATAATAATAGCTGAGATTTATCAAGGGCTTGTTATAAGCCAGGCACTGTTATAAGCACTTGCTTGGATTATCTTCTCATTGACTCATCTCACAGCTCTGTAAGCTATAGGTATTATTATTTTTCCTGTATTAGTCCATGTTCACATTGATAAAAAGAAATACCTGGCAGGGGCCAGGTGGGGTGACTCACGCCTGTAATCTTAGCACTTTGGGAGACTGAGGCAGGTAGATCATGAGGTCAGGAGTTCGAGACCAGCCTGGCCAATATGGTGAAACCTCGTCTCTACTAAAAATACAAAAATTAGCCAGGTGTGGTGGCACGCACCTGTAGTCCCAGCTACTCCGGAGGTAGAGACAGGAGAATTGCTTGAACTCAGGAGGCAGAGGTTGCAGTGAGCCAAGATCGCACCACTGCATGATCACACCAACTGCACCGCCTGGGTGACGGAGGGAGACTCCGTCTCAAAACAAAACAAAACAAAACCTGGCCAGGCACAGTGGCTCAAACCTGTAATCCCAGCACTCTGGAAGGCTAATGCAGGTGGATCATCTGAGGTCAGGAGTTTGAGCTGGGATTGCACCACTGCATTCCAGTCTGGGCGGCAGAGCAAGACTTCTCCATCTCAAAAACAAATAAAAGGAAATATCTGAGGTAGGGTAATTTGTAAAGAAAAGAAATTTACCTGGCTTATGGTTCCACAGGCTGTACAGGAGACATGATGCTGGCATCTGCTTGGCTTCTGGGGAGGCCTCAAGAAGCTTCCAATCATGGCAGAAGACATAGGGGGAGTGATACATCTCACATGCAGGAGCAGGAGCAAGAGAGAGAGTGGGAGGAGGTGCTATACACCTTGAAACAACCAGATCTCACAAGAACTTACTGTCATGAGGACAGTACAAAGGGGGATGGTGTGAAACCATTTGTGAGAAACTGCCCCCGTGATCCAGTCACCTCCCACTAGGCCCTACCTCCAACACTGGGGATTACAATTCGACATGAGATTTGGTGGGGACACAGATCCAAACCCTATCAACCCCCATTTTACAGATGAAGAAACTAAGGCACAGAAGGCCAACTTCACATGTCACCCAGTTAGCAGAAGACCCAGAATTTGCACCTAGGCAGTCTCATGCCAGAGCTTATACTCTGGACCACACTGCCTGGTGCTCCCATTCATAAACAAACTACTCACCCTTCTACTCAAATATTGAGGCTAATTAGTTGCCAATATATTGTCTGGATCTAGTTGCAGGAAAGAGAAACCACTCTAATGTCTTAAGCAGAAGAGAATTAGGTGTTTAGAAAATCATTGGAAGGTCTGAGAGGAGTGAGCTCCAAGCTGGGCCTTCAGACATTGTTCTCAGAATAAGACTGCCCAGGCCGGGCACAGTGGCTGGCACCTGTAATCCCTGCACTTTGGGAGGCCGAGGTGGGCGAATTACCTGAGGTCAGAAGTTCAAGACCAGGGGAGTGGCGGGGGGCGGGGGGTGAGCAAACAAGTTCAAGACCAGCCTGCTCAAAATGGTGAAACCCCATCTCTACTAAAAATACCAAAATAGCCGTGCATCGTAGGGGTCACCTGTAATCCCAGCTACTTGGGAGGCTGAGGAAAGAGAATCACTTCAACCCAGGAGGTAGAGGTTGCAGTGAGCAGAGATCGCACCATTGCATTCCAGCCTGGGCAACAAAAGTAAAACTCCATCTCAAAAAAAAAAAAAAACTGCCCAACAGGTCCCCCAGAGAGTGAATCAGGAGGCTGCCAGTGTCACCGCTAGTGTAATTTAAAGGTTGACTAACTTCTTCAAGCCGTGCACAGTGTAATCCAGCACTTTCAGAGACCAAAGTGGGAGGATCCCTTTGAGCCCAGGAATTTGAGTTTACAGTGAGCTATGATTGCACCACTGTACTTCAGCACTTCATCCTGGTGACACAGTGAGACCCTGCCTCTGAATATAAATAAGTAAAAGGAAACAAGCCTGCTACCCCTGAACTTAACTGAACTCCTACCAAATAGTGACTTGTGTCTTCACCATGTTTGTGTCTTGACAATTATGAAGCTTTTGACAGTAGAATTCTGCTGTGAAAAAAAAATGTTTTCATAAATGTGCTTGCCAGCATTAACAGCCAAAACAGAAGAAAGATGGTTCCCACCTCATTTCTGCCTTCCAGATCTCACAGAACATCTCACTGATGGGCTACATTTCACATGGGGAGACTGAATTGTAAAGGAGTCTGGGAAATGAACTTTTTAGTTTTCCAGAAGTAAGTTAGAAAGGATGTTCATGGCTAGGCAAGGTGGTTCATGCCTGTAATGCCAGCACTTTGGGGGGCCAAGGTGGGTGGATCTCTTGAGCCCAGGAGTTCAAGACCAGCCTGGGCAATATGGTGAGACCCATTAAAAAAAGGATGCTGTGTGCATCCACAGATCTACTCTAAAATCTGCTAGAGTGGAACTTGGTGGTTATCTCAAAAAATAACATTCCATCAGTATGTAAAAACTGTTTGGGGCACAGACCGTGCTCAGAAATCAGTTCTTTTGGCTGAGTGCAGAGGCTCATGTCTATCATCCCAGCACTTTGGGAGGCTGAGGTTGTGGGTGGATCGCTTGAGTCCAGGAGTTTGAGACCAGCCTGGGTAATGTGGCCAGACCCCACTCTACAAAAAATACAAAAAAATTAGCCGGATGTGGTGGTGCACACCTGTTTTCCCAGTTCCTTGGGTGGCTGAAATGCGAACATCCCTGAACCTGGGAGATAGAGGTTGCAGTGAGCCAAGATTGCGCCACTGTACTCCAGCCTGGGTGAGAGTGAGACCCTGTCTCAAAAAAAAAAAAAAGAAATCAGTTCTCTTAAGCCACAAATTACCACTGTACACACCCAGTACACTGGACAGTAGTTAATATGCCCTTAAGTGACAGTGTTAAAGTAGTGAAGCAATCCAAGTAAATGCCATTCTCTGAATGCCCTTCTAGCTCATTACAGCTAGGTGACAGATGAGCTTTTAGTATAGCAATGAGTTGTTCTCAAAAACTATTAATTTTGGGCCTGGCACAGTGGCTCATGTCTATCATTCCAATACTTTGGGAAACCAAGGTGGGAGGATCACTTCAGCCTATGATTTCAAGACCAACCTGGGCAACATGGAAAAACCCTGTCTCCAAAAAATACAAAATTTAGCCTGGTACACCTGTAGTCTCAGCTGCTCAGAAGGCTAAGTCTGGAGGATCACTTGAGCCTGGGAGGTCAAGGCCACAGTGAGCCGTGATCACACCACTGCACTGAGTGACAGAGTGAGACTGTCTCAAAAAAACAAAGTTATTTCAGTTTGTTTTCTTATTTCTTTATTTAGAGACAGGCTCACTGTGTTGCCTAGGCTGGTCTGGAATTTCTGGCTTCCAGTCACCTTCCTGTCTCTGCCTCCTGAAATGCTGGGATTATAGGTGTGAACCACTGGGCCCAGCTCCTCTTCTTTATACTTGCCTGTATTTTCTTTTTTTTTGAGAGTCTTGCTCTGTCACCCAAGCTGGAGTGCAGTGGCGCAATCTTAGCTCACTGCAACCTCCACCTCCCAGGTTCAAGTGATTCTCTTTCTTCAGCTTCCTAAGTAGCTGAGACTACAGGCGCATGCCACCCTACACCCGGCTAATTTTTGTATTTTTAGTAGAGATGGGGTTTCACCATATTGGACAGGCTGGTCTCAAACTCCTGACCTCATGATCCACCTGCTTTGGCCTCCCAAAGTGCTGGGATTACAGGTGTGAGCCACTGTGCCCGGCCACTTGCCTGTATTTTCTAAATTTTTTATAAGCATATAATACTTTTATAATCAGAAAAAAACATTATTTTTTAAAGCAATTTAATTGGTCAATCAAAATTATTTTGGTGGAAATTCTTAGCTTAATTACTTGGTTTAACAAGCATAAAATTCTTCTTTCCACTGCTTATGGAAATAAAACCTTTACACTTTCTACAATAACAAAACCACGATGGTCAATGAAAAAAAAAAGTTGAGTTGATTTTGGTAATTGAAAAAGTTTGGAATACAGTAGAAATTGAAGAGTTTTTGAGGGGGGCTTTTTGAACCATATGTAGATTTTCCCACTTCCCTCTTAACTATAGTTTGTAAGATATGTTGAATTTGTAAAGCTATTCTGTTCAATTTTCTTGCAAAACACATTGATGACATTTGGAGGAAAAAAGCAATAGGACTTACTATCTTGGTATCATTTGCTGGCCTGCCTTTGGATAATGTTGTCTTAAGTTTATTTTATTGTCAAAGTTAAAAAATATGTTTGGGGATGGACGCAGTGGCTCACACCTCTAATGCCAGCACTTTGGGAAGTGGAGGTGGGCAGATCACCTGAGGTTAGGAGTTCCAGATCAGCCTGGCCAAGATGGCAAAACCCTGTCTCTACTAAAAATACAAAAATTAGTCAGGTGTGGTGGTGGGGGCCTGTAATCCCAGCTACTTAGGAGGCTGAGGCAGGAGGATCACTTGAACCCGTGACGGGGAAGTTACAGTGACCCAAGATCTTGCCACTGTGCTCCAGCCTGGGCAAAAGAGTGAGACTATTTCTTAAAAAACAAAACAAAACAAAAAACGTATGTTTGGGCTGGGGACAGTGGCCTACATCTATAATTCCAGCACTTTTGGAGTCTTAGGTGGGGGGAATCACTTGAGCCCAAGAGTTCGAGACCAACCTGGACAACATGATGAAACCTCATCTTTCCAAAAAATACAAAAATTAGCTGGGCATGGTGATAGGTACTTGTAGTCTCAGCTACTTGGGGGACTAAGGAGGGAGAATCCCTTAAGCTTGGGAGGTCAAGACTGCAGTGAGCTGGGATCATGCCACTACACTCCAGCCTGAGTGACAAAATGAGACTGTCTCAAAAAAAAAAAAAAATGGCTGGGTGCAGTAGCTGACACCTGTAATCCCAGTACTTTGGGAGGCCAAAGTGTGTGGATTGCCTGAGGTCAGGAGTTTGAGACCAGTCTGGCCAATATGGTAAACCCCATCTCTACTAAAAATACAAAAAAATTAGCTGGGTGTGGTGGTGTGAGCCTGTAATCTCAGCTGTGGGAGACTGAGGCAGGGGAATTGCTTGAACCAGAGATGTGGAGGGTGCAGTGAGCCGAGATTGCGCCACTGCACTCCAGCCTCAACGACAGAGCAAGACTCCGTCTCAAAAAAAAAGGATAGTTGCTTTTGATTTGCCATACTATTTTTAAATATTGGAAATCTCTTCTTATAAACTTTAATATTAAGATTGAGGTTAGAAAGTTATATATATAAAACATAAAAATACATATATAAAATGTATATATTTCTTTAAAGAGTTCCAAGCCAATTTGAAGCAAAATGATGTTTCTGTTAACTATATTGTTAATATTAATGATTTATTTATATTATATTATTATATATCATATATTACATATTTGTTATATATTATTAATTATTGATGATTTTCTACTAACTATAATTATTAACTATTAACTATTGTTATGAATAATCTGTACCGGATAGTCTTTTTTTTTTTTTTTTTTTGAGACGGAGTCTTGCTCTGTTGCCAGGCTGGAGTGCAGTGGCCCAATCTCGGCTCACTGTAACCTCCGCCTCCTGAGTAGCTGATTCTTCTGCCTCAGCCTCCCGAGTAGCTGGGACCACAGGCACATGCCACCATGCCCAGCTATTTTTTGTATTTTTAGCAGAGACGGGGTTTCACCACGTTGGCCAGGATGGTCTCGATCTCTTGACCTCGTGATCCGCCTGCCTCGGCCTCCCAAAGTGCTGGGATTACAGGCGTGAGCCACCGCGCCCAGCCCAGATAGTCTATTTTTACATGTTAAAAATGTTATCTGTGAGAGGCTCTTATATACCTTTTTTTTTTTTTTTTTTTGAGATGGAGTCTCACTCTGTTGCCCAAGCTAGAGTGCAGTGGCAGGATCTCGGGTCACTACAACCTCTGCCTCCTGGGTTCAAGCAGTTCTCCCTGCCTCAGCTTCCTGAGTAGTTGGGATTGCAGGCACCTGCCACCATGCCTGGCTGATTTTTGTATACTTAGTGAGACAGGGTTTGACCATGTTGGCCAGGCTGGTCTCGAGCTCCTGACCTCAGGTGATCTGCCCATCTTGGCCTCCCAAAGTGTTGGGATTACAGGCATGAACCAGCGTGCCTGGCCCTTATGTAATTTATTTAAATAAATTTTTTGTACCTTAGCCAATCTTTCTGCCTCTTATTAGAAAAGTACATTATAAATATCTATTTTCTCTCTCTACAGGGCAATCCTTCAAACACAGTGTTTGGCTTAGAATCTTCCCTTTTTCACTCCATTCAAGAGCAGCATTCATAAATTTCCAGGTATGAAAAGTTTTAATTCTTGATCTACTTCACTTAAATGCACTGACAAAAAGTAGAATTTTGTAGTTGTAGATTTTATATATCAGGGAATGGATCTATTTCTTGAAAATTCACCAAGATGTTCAGCATTCTGATCTTTTTGGTCTCCTGTTCGCTTATTGCTAATTTTTTAAAATGACATCTTTATTTTGAATACTCTCTTAAGGAAGTGTAGTGTATCCTTGTGAATGTGGGCTGAATTTTTCTTTTTTAAACATCCAGGATACATACTTGAACTACATTTTTATTTTTTTTAAACTGGGATCCAGGCAATTGTATGGAACTACATTTTTAATTCATTGCCTCTCTTGTGCCTTGGATTCAAGGGCAAATAATGCTAAATGTAAATGTACAGAAACCATCTCATCAACATTTAATTTAAATAAGATGTTGCTCGCTTTGTCACTGAAGCTAAAGGGCAGTGGCATCATCCAAACTCACTGCAGCCTCCAACTCCGTGGCCCAAGTGATCCTCCCACCTCAGCCCCCAAGTAGCTGGGACTACAGGCCCATGCCACCATACCCGGCTAGTTTTTGTATTTTTTTTTGTAGAGATGAGGTTTCACCATGTTGCCCAGGCTAGTCTTAAACTCCTGAGCTCAAACATCTACCTGCCTCAGCCTCCCAAAGTGTAGGGAGTATAGGTGTGAGCCACTGCACCCAGTCTATTTTACCCAACTCTTATCATCATCAGTTATTAAAATCTTTTGAATGCCACCCTCCTCTGATGATTCCTGAATCTTTATCTCCAGCCTAGATTTCCTGAGCGTATATCCAGACATCCTTATACTGACTTCATGCTTGGTGAGCAAGATTTTGATGACTGACTTTCCATATCACTTCCTCATAAGGAAAGGAGAATATGTTGGTCAGAGGAAAACAAATATCTGTCCCTTTGATGATGTTTACATTTTTCATCATAATTTATAAAATGGCATTGTGTCTCTCTTGTATGTATGGTATAACTGACATACCACATACAGATATATAACATATATAGACCTATATACAAACTCTGTGAGCTTGATTAAAGACAGAGGATGGGGGAATAGGAGGGAAGTAGGAAGGCATTTGCCCCTAAGAAACAGATCATCTTTTTGTAGAACAAAATCACGTTTCTGATCATTTTCTGAAAATCAAACTCTAAACAAGAGGGAATGATGTAAATTCTATCAATCATTTATCTTAGCACCTAGCCAGCTGGCCATTTTCTCTTTTTTTCTTTTTCTTTCTTTCTTTCTTTTTTTTTTTTTTTTTTTGAGACAGAGTCTCTCTCTGTCACCCAGGCTGGAGTGCAGTGGTACAATCTTGTCTCACTGCAGCCTCCGCCTCCCTGGTTCAAGCAATTCTTCTGCCTCAGCCTCCTGAGTAGCTAGGACTACAGGCACATGCCACCATGCCTGGCTAATTTTTGTATTTTTAGTAGAAACGGGGTTTCACCATATTGGCCAGGCTGGTCTCGAACTCTTGACCTCAGGATCCTCCCACCTCGGCCTCCCAAAGTGCTGGAATTACAGGCGTGAGTCACCCCATCCAGCCTCTTTTTTTCTGCCTTTCTTACCCTCTCTCCTTCTTATCTACGGTAGTTAGCTACTTAAGAGAAGAATTTAGATTTTCTCATAATATTACACCAAATATATTATAGAAGAGCTATGTATTACACACACACACACACACACACACACACACACACACACATACATACAAATGGAAGTAAACATTCATCAAACATCTGGAGGTGGGAACATATCCTGAAAGTAGAACACACTGAAAACAAATTATGTAGGGAACTTTCAACATGTGCCATTAATTCACTTATTTGTTTATTAGTCTCCGAGTCTGAAGGATATAGATGTGGAGGCTGAGAAGGGAAAGGTTTGGGCTGGGATGGTTCCTGAGTCCTGGATTAGGCACTAGAGGGAGATAGTGTTACTAATATGCAAGAAAGGAGACACAGATGAACAAGTAAATTTCAGGGGTTAAGAAAAGGCAGCAGTAATAAGTTTGGAATACAGTAAGTTTGAGGTTGTCTTCTGCCTCTATCTGGTGATTGATAACAATGATGATAAGAATTATAACAGAGGCTTATATATTATTGAGCAGCTACAGTGTCCCAGGCACTTGCAGAGTTCTTGGCATTTGCAGTGTCGAATTGAATCTACAATTCCATGAAGTGGTGCTGTACTCTCATAAACTCCCATTTATAGGTGAGGAAATGGATGTGCAAACCACAGCAGATCCGGGGTTTAGATTCACTTTGATGGTATAGCCCATGTGTTTACCCACTGTTATTTATGCTGCTTCCAAGGCCTACTGATCTGCTGATTCTGCCTCTTTGGCTCATCTCTTTCTACTTATTTTCTTTTTTCTTTTCTTTCTTCCTTTCTTTTTTTTTTTTAAGACAGAGTCTCACTCTGTCACTGGAGTGCAGTGGCGCGATCGCAGCTCAATGCAACCTCCGCCTCCTGGGTTCAAGTGATTCTTGTGCCTCAGCCTCCTGAGTAGCTGGGATGACAGGCATGTGCCATCATGCCCAGCTAATTTTTGTATTTTTAGTAGAAGTGGGGTTTTACCATGTTGGCCAGGCTGGTCTCGAACTCCTGACCTGCAGCGATCCACCTGCCTTGGCCTTGTCTACTTATTTTCATCACCACTGCTGTGGTTTAAATGTTGGTCCCCTTCAAAATTCATGTTGAAACTTCATCCTCAATGTGACAGTATTTTTTTTTTGAGACAGGGTCTCACTCTGTCGCCCATGCTGGAGTGCAGTGGCACAATCATGGCTCACTGCAGCCTCATCCTCCCCAAGCTTAGGTGATCCTCTTACCTCACCCTCCTGAGTAGCTGGGACTACAGGTGCATGCCACCGTGACTGGCTAATTTTTGTATTTTTTGTAGTGATGGGGTTTTGCCATGTTGCCCAGGCTGGTCTCCAACTCCAGGGCTCAAGCAATTTGCCTACCTTGGCCTCCCAAAGTGCTGAGATTATAGGCATGAGCCACCAAGCCTGGCCCAATATGGCAGTATTGAGAGGTGCGGCTATTAAGAGGTGATTGAGTTATAAAGGATTAATGGGTCATCGTGGGGGGAACTGGGGGTTTTATAAGAAGAGGAAGGGAGATGTGAGCATGCTCAGCCCCCTTGCCACTTGTACTAGTCTGTTCTTGCATTGCTATAAAGAAGAAATACCTGAGACTGGGTAACTTATAAAAAGTAGAGGTTTTTTTTTTGTTGTTGTTTATTTGTTGTAAGAGACAGAGTCTTGCCCTGTTGCCCAGGCTGGAGTGCAGTGGCACAGTGCCAGCTCACTGCAACATCTGCCTCAGGTTCTAGCAATTCTTCTGCCTCAGCCTCCTGAGTAGCTGGGACTACAGGCGCATGCCACTACGCCCAGCTAATTTTTTGTATTTTAGTAGAGGTGGGGTTTCACCGTGTGGCCCAGGCTGCTCTCGAACTCCTGAACTCCCAGGTTTATAAAATGGCATTGTGCAGTCCACCTGCCTGGGCCTCCCAAAGTGCTAGGATTACAGGCGTGAGCCACCATGCCTGGCCAAAGAATAGAGGTTTAACTGGGCTCACAGTTCTGCAGGCTGTACAAGAAGCATAGTGGCTTCTGCTTCTGGGGAGGCCTCAGGAAGCTTCCAGTTAAGGTGGAAGGCTTCGAAGGAGCTGGCATCATAACATGGCTGGAGTAGGAGGAAGAGAGGTGCTGCACACTTTTACACAACCAGAGCTCATGAGAACTCACCCGCTATACAGTATCAAGGGGGGATGGTGCTAAACCATTCATGAGAACTCTGCCCCCATGATCCAGTCACCTCCCATCAGGCCCCACCTGCAACACTGGGGATTACATTTTGACATGAGATTTGGCCAGGGACAGAGATTCAAACCATATCACTACCCATTCCCCTGCACTGTCCCAGGAATCTGCAGTCTCCACCAGCAAGAAGGCCCTCACCAGGTGTGGATGCTTGACCTGGGATGTCTCAGCCTTCAGAACTGTAATATATAAATTTCATTTCTTCTTTTTTTTCTTTATCTTCTTCATGATGATATTTATATTTTTTCTTCTTTTTCTTTTTCCTTTTCTTTATAAGTTATCCAGTTTCAGCATTTTTTTTTTGTTATAAATAACAAAACAGACTCATACTACCATACCACTACTTACAACTACTTCTATTCCTTTTTCTTTTCTTTTTTTTGAAATGGAGTCTTGCTCTGTCACCCAGGCTGGAGGAGTTCAGAGTAGCAGATTCAGCTCAATGCAACCTCTGCATACGAGATTCAAATAGTTCTCCTGCCTCAGCCTCCCGAGTAGCTGGGATTACAGGAGGTATGTGCCACCATACCTGGCTAATTTTTGTATTTTTAGTAGAGACGGGGCTTTCACCATGTTGACCAGGCTGGTCTCGAACTCCTGACCTCAAGTGATCTGCCCACCTTGGCCTCTAAAGTGCTGGGATTACAGGCATGAGCCACCACACCCAGCCCAACCCCTTCCGTTTCTACCCCTGCCATTTTGTCTAGATTACAACTGCCTCCTGCCTGATGTCACTGCCAATGCTGTTCTTACTGCTGTCTGGTTTGATCGAATACTAAATCACCTCTCTCCTTTGCATAAAACCCCGCAGTGCTTACAAGGTCTAATCCAGACTCTTTAAGAAGGCAAATATGGTGCTCCACCCATCTCTCACCATCTCTTTTGCATCCTGTGCTCCAGCCATATTGAACAACTTCCTATTTTCCTGATTATACCAGTCTGTGCCTTGGCTCAAACTAGATCTTCTACCTAGAATGTTTTTCCTCTTTTTTTTTTTTTTCTGAGTGAAAACTTCCTTGCCAGGTCCATGCTCCCTCTGAAGGTTGTAGGGCAGAGTCGTTCCTTGCCTCTTCCTAGTTTCTGGTGGGTGCCAGCAGTCCTTGGCATTCCTTCCATTGTAGCTCCATCATTCCAACCTCTGCTTCTGTTTTCATATGACGCTCTTCCTTCTGTGTGTGTGGTTTTGTTTTTGTTTTTGTTTTTTTGAGATCAGCCTGTTGCCTAGGCTGGTCTTGAACTCCTGGCCTCAAGCAATCCACCCTTCCTTGGCCTCCCAAAGTGCTAGGATTACAGGTGTGAGCTACCGTGCCCAGCCCCTGTGTGTGTCTTTTCAATGTCCTCATTTCTCCAGATATCTCTTTATAATGATATACTACCATAATTCAGAATGACCTATCTTAACTTGACTATATCTGCAAAGGCCCTGTTTCCAAATTAAGGTCTCCTGTGTAGGTACCAGAGTTTAAGACTTCAGCATATAATTTTGGGGGCACAACTCAACCCACGTTTCACACTCGGGAGCAGGAGCAGGAGAGAGAGTGGAAGGAGGTGGTACATGCTTTTTTATTTTTTGTTTATTTTTATTTGAGACACAGTCTTACTCTGCCACCCAGGCTAGAGTGCAGTGATGTGATCATGGCTCACTGCAGCATCAAACTCCTGGGCTCATGTGAATCTCCTGCCTCAGCCTCCCAACTATAGGCGGCCACCAAACCCAGCTAATTTTTTAATTTTTTTTAGAGAAATGGGGTCCCACTATGTTGCTCAGGCTGGTCTTGAACTCCTGGGCTCAAGCAATCCTTCTACCTCAGTCTCCCAAAGTGTTGGGATTATAGGCATGAGCCACCATACCCAGCCTGAGCTGTTTGTTTGTTTGTTGAGACAGAGTTTTGCTCTGTCGCCCAGGCTGGAGTGCAGTGGCAAAATCTCAGCTCACTGCAATTTCTGCCTCTCAGATTCAAGTGAGCATGATGGCTCACCCTGTAATCCCAGCACTGTGGGAGGCCAAGGCAGGAGGATCCCTTGGGCCCAGGAGTTTGAGGTTGCAGTTCCATCATGGAACCTGGTCATCTCTTAGGTGGAATGGCCTCTGAGACAAAACATAAAAGAGGATGGAGAGTACATCTCGCTTCTTGATCATGTTACTGATACCAGTGCTATATTTTGACATTATGTAAAATTGATACTGAGATGCCAGCAAGGTCATTTTATCTCAGTTTTGCAACAGCTAATTTGAAACCACAGGCACAGTGAGCAGACTGCATGCTGTCACTGGTCCTGAGGACACTGCAGTATTTGAATGGTGAGAAGTGACAGCACTCAGAAAAGGACATGCCAGATTTCTATGGCTTCTTTACCCTAGGGTCTCAAAGGACATTATTGCTTTCAGTAGTTCTCATTCCTTAGAAAATAGTGCACCAGAATAATTCATCCCTAAGAACTCTAGATGATTGGTATTTTACCATTTTTGCTCCATCCCAGTGCCAAGCCTCAGTGTTTTTCTAGTGTGATTGATATATTAGAATCTTTACTGTATAAGCTGTGATGCAACCATAATACGTTTTGGCCACTTTAAGTCTGGAGCTTTTTTGATTTCACATTGAATAAAAATCTGGAAATGTAACACAGAAGTCTGGGTAATGGAAGCAAATAGCCTGTTTTTGACAGAATTATTCTTTAAAAGCAGAATTAAATTCTCTTTCTAGAATTTAGGGGTACAAATTCTCTACCCTCAGCCTTTGACCTATAACCTCTTTAGGAAAAAGGACTCATTTCTCTGTCTCTAATCTTTCATAACCAGAAAATACCAAATAATTAAGTGCACAACTTCAACAGCAAAATATACCTAAAACAATTAATATGCAAAGTAGAACCGATAGTTTCTCTCATTTTTAGAATATCTAAAAAAAAACCCAACAACTTATGCTGGCATTTTATAGTATAACTTGATTTATTTCAGGATCTCATTGTAAGAAACAGGAACATATGTAGTATATCATGTCACTGCAACAAAATAGTTTGAAAGTGTTGAAGTTGGAACAATCCTGAGAGATCATACAGTCCCACCTCCTACCAACTGCAGTCACCCTAAATCAATGACATTCCGCCTCTGCTACAATGGCAGCATAGAATGTGTTACTTTGCAAGGTGTCTAATTCTGTTGTTAATCACTTTAGCCCAGTGTTTCTCAAATTTTTCTTACCAAAACCCATAGTAAGAAATACATTTTGGCCAGGCACAGTGGCTCATGTCTGTAATCCCAAAACTTTGGGAAGCCAAAGTAAGTTGATTGCTTCAGCTCAGAGGTTCGAGACAGCCTAGGTAAGATGGCAAAACCCCATCTCTACAAAAAAATACAAAAGTTAGCCAGGTGTGGTGGGATGTGCCTCTAGTTTCAGCTATTCGGGAAGCTGAGGTTAGAAGATTGCTTGAGCCCAGGATGCTGAGGCTGCAGTGAGCCGTGATCCTGCCACTGTACTCCAGCCTGGGCGACAAGGCAAGACGCTGTCCTTCTCCCCTCAAAAAAAAGAAAAGAAAAAAAGAAATTCATTTTAAGGCTGGGTACAGTGGCTCATGCCTGCTTCTAATCCCTGTACTTTGGGAGGCCAAGGCTGGAGGATCACTTGAGGCTGGGAGTTAGAGATCAACCTGAGCAATATAGCAAGACTGTGTCTCTACAGAACAATTGAAAAATTAGCTGGGCATGGTGGCATGTCCTGTAATCCCAGCTACTCAGGAGACTTAGACAAGAGGACCTCTTGAGCCCAGGAGTCTGAGGCTGCAGTAGGCTATAATCACCTATTCCAGTCCAACCTGGGTGACAGATTGAGACCCTGTCTTTAAAAAAATTTTTTTTAATTAAAAATAAATAAATAAATAGCTGTTATTTATGAGCTCAAATCTCTTTCCCTTTAGTCCTATATTGTGGTCCATTTGCTTTTTAGTGAGTATTTATTCATTCAACAAATACTGACTGAGCACCTATGTGCTGGACATTATACACTGTGCTAGGGATGCTGAGGTGGAAAAAACAGAGACTCGTACCTTTTGGAGCTTAGATTCTAGGGCTCAGTCTAGAGGCCTACTCTACTAGACCTATTAAGAGAATAATTCTATGGCTAAGTACAATGGCTCATGCCTGTAATCCCAGCACTTTGGGAGGCCAAGGTAGGCGGATCATTTGAGCCTGGGGGTTTGAGACCAGTGTAGGCCAAATAGTGAGACCCTATCTCTACAAAAAAAAAAAAGAAGAAAGAAAAAGAAAGAAACAATTAGCTGGGCAAGGTAGCGCATACCTCTGGTCCCAGCTACTCAGGAGGCTGAGGTGGGAGGGTCACCTGAGCCTGCGAAGTCAAGACTGCAGTGAGCCGTGATAGTGCCACTACACTCCAGCTTGGGTGACAGAGCAAGACTCTGTCTCAAAAATAATAATAATAAAAAATACATAATACAAAATTTTAAAAAGAATAATTCTAGTTCTTCTACATAATTGCCTTTTAGTATTGAAAGAAAACTATCATGTTTCCTAATCTATATCTCATGTGATGTAGTTTCTGTGACAGTAGCTATTAACCTATAGTGATCAACTAAAGCTCCCCATACTAAAGATGGGCTTGTCAAGGAAACCTCTGATAAAGTGACATTTAAGCAAAGACTTGTGTAGAGTTGGGGAACAAGTTATGTGAAGATCCTTCACTCCTGGGTGAGGAATGTTCCAGACGCAAGGGACGTCAGGAATGAACTTGGTACCTTGGGAAGCATAAAAGCAGTGAGGTGAGAGCTGCAGGTAGGGGAGATCTTTCAGAGATCTGGCAACACTTTTAGACCAGGGTAAAGACTTTGGATTTCTTTCTCAGTAAAATGGGAGCCACTGGAGGTTAGAGTATTTAACTTCATTTATTTTTGTGAAAGGGATTGTATTAGTCCATTCTCTAGAAAGAACTCCCTAAGACTGGGTAATTTATAAAGAAAAGAGGTTTAGCCGGGTGTGGTGGCTCATGCCTATAATCCCAGCACTTTGGGAGGCTGAGGTGGGCAGATGACCTAAAGTGGGAGTTCAAGACCAGCCTGACGAACATAGAGAAACCCTGTCTCTACTGAAAATACAAAATTAGCCAGGTGTGGTGGTGCATTCCTGTAATCCCAGCTACTCAGGAGGCTGAGGCAGGAGAATCACTTGAACCCTGGAGGTGGAGGTTGCGGTGAGCCAAGATAGTGCCATTACACTCCAGCCTGGGCAACAAGAGTGAACTCCATCTCAAAAAAAAAAAAAAAAAGAAAAGAAAAAAAGAAAAGAGGTTTAATTGGCTCACAGTTCCAGAGCCTGTAAAGGAATCATGACTGGGGAGGCCTCAGGAACTTACAGTCACGGCAAAAGGCAAAGGGGAAGCAGGCCCATCCTATGTGTCTGGAGCAGGAAGAAGAGAGTGAAGGGGGAGGTGCTACACACTTTTAAACAACCAGATCTCTTGAGAACTCAGTCACTATCACAAGAATAGCAAAAGAAAAATCCACCCCCATGATCCAGTTACCTTCCACTAGGTCCCCTCTCTAACATGGGGGTTTACAATTCAGCATGAGATTTGGGCAGGGGACACAAATCCAAACCATATCAGGGATCTTCTCTTGTATCTGTCACCTAGATATTTTTGTGTATTAATTTTATCATAAATTGGCCCTTTTACTAAATCTTTTGTTTTTAGCTTTATTTAATTGGCTTTATTAAGATATAATTTAGGCTGGGCCTGGTGGCTCACACCTGTAATCCCAGCACTTTGGGAGGCTGAGGCAGGCAGATCATGAAGGCAGGATTTTGAGAACAGCCTGGCCAACATGGTGAAACCCTATCTCTACTAAAAATACGAAAACAAAAATATTAGCCAAGCGTGGTGATGCACACTTGTAATCAGCCACTAGGGAGGCTGAGGCAGGAGAATTGATTGAACCTGACAGGCGGAGGTTGCCATGAGCTAAGATTGTGCCACTGCACTCCAGCCTGGGCGACAGAGCAAGACTCTGTCTTGAAAAAAAATTAAGGTATAATTTACATACAATAAAATGCTCCCATTGTAAATGTACAGTTTAATGTTTGACATATGTTCATATGTAATAATAATGATAAATAATATATGAAACATTTTCATCATCTAAAATTTTCCTCATGCTTTTTTATTCTTATGCCATTTTGTGGTAGAGCCTCTTGTTTCATTCCCAGTTTCAGGTAGCTGTAATCTCCCTTACGTGATTATAGATTAGTTCTGCCTATTCTAAGATTTCATATAACTGGACTAACACAATAGGTATTCTTTTGTGTCTGGCTTCTTTCATTGAGACTAATGATTTTGAGAGTCATTCATATCATTGCTTGTATCAGAGGTTTGTTTGTTTCTATTGTTCAGTAGTATTCCATGGTATGGATATAATACAATTTGTTTATTCACCAGTAAATGGAGATTTTCTTTCCAATTTTGGGCTAATATGAACAAAGCTGCTATGAAAATTCTTGTATAAGTCTTTTTGTAGACATGTGTTTTCATTTCTCTTGGATAATACCTAGGAGTAGAATTGCTGGGTCTTAGACTAGGCATAACTTTATTAGAACAGCTAAATAGTTTTCCAAAGTGACTGTAGCATCTTACATTTCCACCAGCAATGCATGAGAGATCCAGTTTCTCTACATCCTTGCCAACACTTGGTATTGTCAGTCATTTTGTTTTTAGCCATGACAGTAGGTGTATAATGACATTTCCTCGAGGTTTTAATTTGCATTGCCTTAATGACCAGTGACATCTTTTCACGTGCTAATTTTGTTTGTTTTCTATTATGAAGCGTAAGGTTTCACCCTGCTGGCCAGGCTGGTCTCAAACTCCTGACCTTGTGATCCACCTACCTCAGCCTCCCAGGGTGCTGGGATTACAGGTGTGATCCACCGTACCCAGCCTATTATTTTATTTTTTATAAAAAAATAAAGACAAGGTTTTGCTGTGTTCCCCAGGCTGGTCTTAAACTCCTGGTCTCAAGCAATCTGCCCACCTCAGTCTCCCAAAGTGCTGGGATTACAGATGTAAGCCATTGCCCCGGTGTACTTCACGCTTTTTGTGTCTTTTTTTTTTTTTTTTTTGAGACAGAGTCTTGCTCTGTCACTAGGCTGGAGTGCAGTGGCACAATCTTGGCTCACTGCAATCTCCACCTCCCCGGTTCAAGCGAGTCTCCTGCCTCAGCCTCCTAAGTAGCTGGGACTACAGGCATGCGCCCCCATACCCAGCTAATTTTTGTATTTTTAGTAGAGATGGGGTTTCACCATGTTGGCCAGGATGGTCTCGATATCCTGACCTCGTGATCCGCCTGCCTTGGCCTCCCAAAGTGCTGGGATTCCAGGCATGATCCACTGCACCCAGCCTATTATTTTATTTTTTATAAAAAAATAGAGACAAGGTTTTGCTGTGTTC
>CAUYLG010052665.1:0-26056 GCA_963573385.1 Cacajao melanocephalus | reverse complement strand
GGGTTTCTCCATGTTGGTCAGGCTGGTCTTGAACTCCCAACCTCAGGTGATCTGCCCACCTCGGCCTCCCAAAGTGCTGGGATTACAGGATAATTCCATTTTTAACTGTTGTGTTAGATATATGCTAATCATTACAGTCTCTGGAGTCACACATCTACTGGTTTCACTCTCTACTCTGAGGAACAGAAACCACTGCAAGCATTTTGCTATTACCTAGAAGGCATAAGAGTTTTCATTTACTGTTCTAACTCAGGCATACCTCTGTTCTTCAGCTCTGTACCAGAAAGACCTTGATTTCCTGAATATCCCTATTCCAAAAGACAGCAAACTAATTTATTACGTTGTCTAAATCACATTAACAGGGCCTGGAGAGCACAAAGGAACAGATACTTTAGCTCTGTAGGTAAGATATATGCCTTTCACAAGGTGGGAGATAAATCCAGTACATCTCAGTAAAGTTTCTTAAAGTGTCCAGTATCCTAGACACATGTGTAGTACTTCTGTCACCACACAAAGAAGTACAATGCTATTTAGATTTTGTTGGTTCTACTGCTCTCAGATCCTGGCTTGCTACTGGGCTTTAATGGTGAATGAAGGCCTAACTATGGGATATCAGGTAATCTTATGACCCAAGGTGACCAACTACGATATCATCCATCCAGATAGAAAGTCAAGCATGCCCAGTAAGGACTCCATCATCAAATGTATCCATGGGTACATGGGATTGGACTCATGTAGACCCTAATGATATAAGTTGATTACATGAGAAGTTTGCCTTCAATCAAGTTGCATGTTTTCAGATTAAACCCAGTAACTCACTTGCAAATCTATTACTTCCTATCCCTATGACTCTGAGTTCTGCTGACTTAGAGATTTTGGTACCCAAGGGAAGAATACTTCCTTTGGTACCCAAGGGAGAATTCCCTGAATTGGAGACTGAAACTGTCACCTGAACTTTCTGAGCTCTTCTTTTCCTAGGTGTGTATAAAGGGAGTTACAATCTTGATTAGGGTAGTCCATCACACTGTCAAGGGGAAATATGGTTACTGTTATACAAAGTGGGCAGAAAGGAATGCAAGCAACTCCATGGAATTCCCTGGGGAATCTTCACATGCCAGCAGGACTAAGAAGTGCTCAGATTCTCTAGGAATAAAGGTTTAGGTTACCCCATCAAACAAAGGATCCCAACCAACTAAAGTGCTGGCCAAAGGCGGGGCAGGGCATGACATGGCTCACAGAGAAGGGATGTTATAAATGCCAGTGGCAGCCTTATGACCATAATAGGAATGAGAATGTAGCAATGGCCTGTTTTCCTCCTTGCTCTGTTTTTCTTTTCCTTCCCTCTAGTATCATATACAGGGTATGCTGGTGGCAGTTACATTTACCATTTATTCTTTATATCACAGGACACTGAGACAGGATTAGTGGTACCAGTGGAAGAATGAACTTATAGCTGGATTCATGAACAAGATATACCCCATGGGCTGAATTTCCTCTGGGGAGATCAGTATATTTTTGGTTATATATAACAGAGTTTCCTTATATTAGAAACATGCATAAATCTGTCTATATGGGAAAAGAATGGGAGTGTATGGCATGCTTTTTTTGCCTATTAATACCTTTCGCCTTTATTTTGGTGACAACATGGGGTATTTTCTTTGGGTAAGTACATTTCCTCCAACTGCTGCAAATATGAATACGGTGCCTTGCCCTCCATTCCTCCCGAGAGAGGCATATGACTCAAGTGAAATCAGACTCTTTCCTGGGATTCGAACTGTGAGCAGGATGATAAGGGAAAGAAGGTGACTGGAGGCAGATCATGTGGGTGGCAGTGTCTTAAACAGAAGGTTCATGAGTCTTGCTACTGAGGTCCCTAGAGCTCCCCTCATTCCTGTATTTCCTGAGGCCTTGTCAGTCAGCTCTTCCTTTGATCAGGTGAATTTCACAGATACCCTTCTGTAGTGGGCTAAATGGTGACCCCAAACATATGTCCATATATTTTAATCTCTGGAACCTGTAACTGTTACCTTATTTGAGAAAGGGTCTTTTTGCAAACATGATTAAGTTAAGGATCTTGA
This sequence comes from Cacajao melanocephalus, assembly GCA_963573385.1. Taxonomy (NCBI): domain Eukaryota; kingdom Metazoa; phylum Chordata; class Mammalia; order Primates; family Pitheciidae; genus Cacajao; species Cacajao melanocephalus. The sequence goes on along the minus strand of CAUYLG010052665.1, from coordinate 23,978 downwards.
GATGAGGTCATCTTGTATTATCCCAGTGGGCCTACATATCATCAAAAGTGTCCTTATAGACAGAGGCATTGGAAGATTTGACATACACAGAAAGTGAAGTGATACTGAAGGCAGAGATTTAAGTGATGCAGCCATAGCCAAGGAAAGCCAAGAATGTTGGCAGCCACCAAAAACTAAAAGAGAAAAGGAGAAGATTTCCCCTAGAGCCTCCTGAGGGAGGATGGCCCTGCTGACACTTGATTTTGGATTTCTGGCCTCCATGACTGTCAGGGAATATGTTTCTACTGTTTTAAGCCATCAAGTTTGTCTGAATTTGTTACAGCAGCCACTGGAAACTAATACATCTTCCAATAATTTCATTTTTTATTTAATGTCAGTTTCTGTTGCTTATACCCCCAAACTCTAATTGTTAACAGTTATTCATCACTTTAATGATTTAATAAATGACCCTTTTTGACCAAGTTTGTTCCAACTGAGTTCCTGTCACTTGCAACCTGTTCTTAGCTGGCACAACCACAGTCAATGTCTATGCCAAATCCAAGACTAGAGCCTGAGAATGTGGATTCCAAGTCACTCCACATATTGGCCACCCTCTCCAATCACTCAGACAGCATGTCAGGAAGCCATCTCCATACAAGTAGAAACATGTCCTGGGGCCCAGCTCTTTATTTGCTTAATGGTTTTTCATTGATATGGGGAGCGACTTGTTGCTTTTCTGCCAGGACCACACATAGCCTCATGGGGAGCTCAGGCTAGATGCTTCTCTCTCAAGCTTTCCCCACACCAGTATTAGGGACCTGTTTATAAGGTCAGAAAATTTGGAAGCTATCTGGCTTCTTGGTGTGTTCAACAAGAACATAAGGGTGGTACATGCAGCCCTTCTGATCTGCCCCTAACCTGGGTTCAGCTGGGCCTAGATGTAAGGAGCTGAGTGTGCAGAAGGGCTGGTGTGCATGTGGTGAATTCATAAGAGGGCCTTTCCTGCTTAGCTCCATCCTCTGTTCCAATCTGGAGATTCAGAATCCATGCATATGTAGGGGACCCACTATGTACTAGGCTCTGTATATGATACACACCTTTACACATGCCATTCTCTCTGGAGCATTCTCCCCTGGAACCTCATTTGCATAATTAGCAATTTATCATTTGGATGGAGGTTAAGATTGTCACTTGCTCAGGAAAGCCTTCTCACTTTCTTGGGCAGTGGTTCCCGATACATATACACACCTGTACTTAGTAGAGCTCACTGTGATGTATGTATGTGATTATTGCATTAGAGTCTATCTTCCCTACTAGACAGTAAGCTTCATGAGTATGGGGATATATTTTTCCACCACTGTATTTCTTGAGACTAGTAAGCAGTCCATAAGTCAGAGGCCAGTAAATCACAGTGGCTGGGCATAACACAGCAGCACGTGTGTCTGTTTGTGGGTGACAGCAGCGGGGGAACACTATGGGGAACCTGAGAGTGCATGCCTCATGCAAAGGCATTCAAATTCTTAAAATATAATAAAGATACTGTCGGGCTAAGCCAAAACATGACTGCAGGCCACACACGAAGCCCCAGTTTAAGACTCTTCCAATGGGTATTTGTTGAGTGAGTGAAGAACCTACAAGGAAGACATTGTACAAACTTCAAGAACCAAGCAGGGACAGGGCAGGCAGAGCTGAACGTACCTTCTTTTCAGTCTTGTTCACACCTTTTTGAGGGCCAGGTCTCTCTCTGGCTATCTCGTCTTTCCCTTCTGTGCTTGGCACCCAGTGGGCTGTAGGAATTGGTTGATCTATACAACATTTACTAAACACCTACTCTGCACCAAGCCCAGAGTTCAACCAGACAATGTCTTCCATCTTGAGGCTCAGGTGATGGCAGAGAGACAGCCACAGTCAGACAACAATAGCACAGTGCTGGGTGCTGTAACCACAGTATGTGGAAAGGGCTACTGGACCGCCTCCTCTGACTTTCTCAGCAAGCGGAAAGAAGATTCGGCAGGTGAGTATGAGAGACATGCTCCCAGGAAGGATGAGGGGGCTGGAGCTGGCCAGAAGGGACAGGACTCTCGCATACGGGCCTGGATGGGTACTCTAGGTAGGGCTGGACAAGGTAGGGCTGGACATCTGGGTGATGGGCAGAAAGGAGCTGCCAAGGTCAGACTGGGGGGATCTGGGAAGCCAGTGTTCATATATGGCAGGCCTCTGCCACCAACATTTCAGAGCTGAGCTGGCTTTAAGTTAGAGACCCCTCTGCTCCACTTGGCTTTCATTTCCCTCTGGGTCACAGATTGTGACCATTTGACAGAGGGGCTAGAATCTGGACTTGGGGGCAGGGATTGGACCACTTTACATAGCAGGTCCTGGCACAGCCAGGTCTAGATCTCAGGCCAGGGCTCATTCAGATTGTCTTTCTCTCATATCAGCCCTGGGAGGAAGGTTGGAAGATTACTGCTTAGCAAATCTTGCATACCAGCTAAAGAGGCAAGTACAATACTATTGTACTTCTTCCCAAGACTCATCCTCCTTCCTTCCAGGACTCATCTTTGAAAGCTGACTCCTGTTGGAAGCTCCTAGAAAAGAACCACAGCTGAGATCCAGAGCTCCTATATCCAAATCCCCTGTCTGGGCCTTTCCCTGGCTCTGAAAGGGATTTCTTACCTTGTGGATCAACTCTGGGGATTCATAAATCCCCAAAAACCACATGCAAACATTGTGAGGGCAGAAGAAAGATGGAGTTGATGGAGCATTGCTCCGGGCCCACCAACAAGCCTACATTCCAAGCCTGACTCTGCCATTTTTAATTGTGTGACATCTGGGAAAGTCATTGCTCATCTCTTAGCTTCAGTTTCCTCATCTGTGAAGTGGGGATAATTCTCTTTCTCCAACACAGGGCCAAACATGACCTGGCTCATATGCAGGAGGTGCTCAGGAATAATTAGCATCCTTCCAACTTCCTCCCCCTGGCTCATGCCTGCTTCATGGATGGCTTGGAGGCAGGTTTACAAAGCTTTCTGAGTTGCTCGCAGAATCTCACAGAATCTAGGGTAGCACTGTCCTGCCCTGGGCCTTTGGAGGAAGGAATGCAGCTTTTGAATCTCATTTCTCAGGACAGCATGAGTGATCCTGAGAGGCTCACTAACATGAAGAACTTTAGCTGGGGAGGAGTCTCTGTAGGGGCACGGCAGGTGGTCACGGATCCCTGGTTTTAATACATCTGAGAGTGTGGAGACTCACTGGGGGCCTGGGTCCCTAGATCTGCAGACCGTCCCTCCTGAGAAGTCTCTTGGGATGTCTCCAGTGACGCCTCCGACACCCCATCAACGCTGCTCAGCAAGTCCTCAAACTCCTGGTGGTTGCTGTTGCGCACGGCTGCCTCCAGAGCCTTCTGGCGCCGGTAGAAGTGGGAGAACTTGTTGAAGATGATGGTGATGGGGAGTGCAACCACCAGGATACCCCCTAGGATACAGCCTGAGGCTGCCAGCTTGCCAGCCACTGTCACTGGCACCACATCCCCATAGCCCACGGTGGTCATGCTCACTGTGCCCCACCACCAGCAGGCCGGGATGGTGTCAAAGCCCACGTGCTCCTCCTTTTCAGCTGTGTAAGCCACACCAGAGAACACTGACACACCCACGGCCAGGTACAGCAGCAAGATGCCCACCTCACGGTAGCTGTGCTGAAAAAGAACATAGAAACCCAAGTCAGAGTGGATGGGCTTAGAGCCCTGGTATTAGGCATATGGGGAAACTGAGGCCCAGAGAGTATAAGGGACAGGTCGAAAGTCACAGTGCAAGATAGAGCTGGTGCCAAGACCCAGGTCCCCTGACTCCAAACTAAGATCTTTCAACTATAGTTGGCAGCAAAACTCCCTGGTATTAAGCACAGGCCTAATTTCTGTTGTCCAAGGTATCTGCTAGGATACAGCTGTTTTTTCTAACTCGGGGGTTACCGGTGGCACCACAGCTAGGGAATGAAGAGCTTGTGATTTTTACACTGTTGCAGAACCAAGAGAACAACAGTTTATATTCCACCATGCAAAGAGTTGGTTTCATGTACTTTTGACTGGTCTGAAAAGTATCAAAATATCTTTTGCTCCTCAAGGAAGCTGAGAGGACATAAGCTCTGGGCCACCCAAATAATTCACTTTCCTATGGCTAGGTATGTTTGCTTTGTCCCTGAGGCCAACCTCTAGGCAGTGATTCTCAAACAGGGTAGTCTTTCCCCCCACAGAGGGACATCTGGCAATGTCTGGAGACAGTTTTGGTTGTTGCAACTGGGACAGGTGGGCTACAGTCCTCTAGTGGGTAAAGGCCAAGGATGCTGCTAAACATCCTAAAATGTACAGGGCCGCTCCCACGTCAAAGAATTATCTGGTCCCAAATGTATGTAATGCAAGGCTGAGAGCCCCTACTCTAGAGCAGAGTCTCTCCAATTTTAATACCTGGAGGAATCATGCAGGGGTCTTGGCAGAACCCAATAGTGTAGTCTAGGGTAAGGCCAGAGAGTCTACATATCTAGGAAGCTTCCAAGTGATGAGAAAGCTGCTGGTGGTCAAGTGACTCATTTGGAGTATTGACACCTGCATCTTAGACCCTGGCAGCCCTGATCAATAATACTCTTCTACCCCACTGAAAACAAAGCTAGTCAGGCCCTGGCTCTGCACGGAGGAGGCAGGGCAGCATTCTGGGGCACAGGGATCTTCCCTGGGGAGATGCTGAGCTCAGGGGGTCTGGCAAATGGAATTCCTTGTACCTACCCAGTGCCCTAGGATTCTGCCTAGGTCATCTGCCAGCACCCAGTCTTCTCCTGGCTGCCCTGTCCTGAGGGCATGCAAGAGGCTATACTAAGCCATGGGTGGAAGGGATCTTTTAGCATCATCTGGGGATTATCAGCAGGGTTGCATGGAGCTTTAGGAGAAAGAGCATGAGGTGCTGGAGCCAGGCACAGCTGAGTTCTTCTCTGGGCTCTACTGCTTATTGAGAAACTTCAAGCACTGTCACCTCTTGGAGCCTCAGTTTCCACATTGGCAAAGCAGTGACAACAACACTTACCCCTATTTAAACCTCTCACGAGCTCTCCTATACCCTCAGGACCAAATCCAAAATCATGGGCCAAGACTTCATGGCCCTGCAGTACCCGGCCCCACTCACCTCTTCAATCTCATCTCTGGAAATCTCCTTCCCTCCATGTCCCACTCCCGGCATTCGTCCTGTTCTCTCTCCAGGGCTTGGCACACACTGTTCGCCTTGCCTCCCTCTTCAAACCAGGCTAATTTCACCCCCTTAAATGCAAGCTTGCAAGGGCAGTGATTCACCCCCAGTGCAGCACCTGGCACAAGGAGGATGCTCAGTAAATTGCAACCAGGCTTTAAAGAGCCAACCCTCCAACCTCAGCTTCTTCATCTATGGGGAAAAAAATAACTAATAGCATCTTCCTGAGGAAGTTCTAAAAACTAAATTGATAATGGATGTGAAATTCGCACAGATTTAGTGCTCAGTAAGTGTTAGCTCCTTCGGCTACTTCTAGACTTTACCTATTAAGAGTGACCTATGACTATCAGAGCCCCAGATAATGCCAGAAGAAAGGCTCTAGTGGAAAGCCAGTTAGCATCCTGCTTTGCTCATCTTTGTGCTAGATATTATTTCATGTTTGATAGATATATCAAAAGTGATCTTTGTCTTTTTTCTTTGTTTTTAAAAAGAAAGACAAACAAAGCTATGCCCCAGTTTTCTCACCAGGAAATAGAGATAATGGTAAGCCTTTTTTTTTTTTTTTTTGACAATCTCCTTTTGACCCCCACACCCCCACCCCCGCGCAAGCGCTAGAGGGCAATGACCTGATATCTCCACTCACTGCAACTTCCGTTTCATGGGTTCAAGGGATTCTCCAGCCTCAGCCTCCCGGGTAGCTGGGATTACAGGTGCTCGCCACCAAGCCCAGCTAATTTTTGTATTTTTAGTAAAGACGGGGTTTCGCCATGTTGGCCAGGCTGCTCTCGAACTATTGACCTCAGGTGATTCGCCCACCTCTGCCTCCCAAAGTGCTGGGATTACAGGCATGAGCCACCGCGCCTGGCCACGGTAAGCCCTTCTTTACAGGGTTGTTGGGATGTTCAGACTGCATGTGAAACATATGCCTGGTGTCCAGCCCTGTGCCTGGCACAAAGGATGGCATCTCAGTTCAACAATGCCTGGACTCGGCAGGCTTGTAAGTTTACCTGCTAACCTGCCAGATGGCTACACTCGCCTATCCCTCACCCTCTAACCCGGCCTCAGAGGCCCTACCTTGAGCGTGGCGCCCAGTGAGCGCAGCCCGGTGGAGTGGCGCGCCAACTTGAGTACGCGGAAGATACGCATCAGGCGGAACACCTGCACCACCTTGCCCAGGTGGCCGAACTCCTTGCCGCCCGTGCCGCCGTGGTCGCCCAGTGCGGCACCAGCCAGCAGCGTGAGATAGAAGGGCAGCACAGACACAATGTCGATGAGGTTGAGCGGGTGGCAGAAGAAGTTGCGCGTGCTGGGCGCCAGCAGGAGGCGTGACGACACCTCGAAGCTGAACCAGGCGATGCAGAAGTACTCGAGGCGTCGCAGCACCGGGTCGTCGCGCAAGCCTTCCGCGCTGCGGCCAGCGGCCACCGCGGCCACGGCAGCCGCCGCCTCGCGGGCCTGGTACTCAGGCAGGCTGTGGATGCACATGGCGGCGATGGAGGCAAGCACCACGCTGATGGAGATGCAGCTGAAGAGCTTGCTGGGCAGCGAGTAGCCCGGGTTCTCCATGGTCAGCCAGAGGCGGCGGCGCAGGCGGCCACAGCGCGCTGCGCCATAGCGTGCCAGCTCTCGCTGCACGTCGGAGATCTCGTCGGGGCACGGGTCCACGCTGCTAGGCGTGTCGCTGTCCTCGTCCCAGGCGCGCGGCCGGGTCACCCGCCTCTCCAGGTAGCGCGCGCGGCAGCATGCGGCCAGCGCGTTCTCGCCCAGGCCCCAGTAGTCGGCCTCCTGGCCGAAGGCAAAGACGCACAGCTCGTCCAGCACGTGCAGGTGGCCGGTGCGGTAGAAGTGCAGCAGGCCCAGGAAGAAGCCCGGGTGCCGGTCGAAGTAGAACTCGCGCGCCGCCTCGTCGTAGTCGTCGCACAGGCGTCGCGCCTGCTCCTCAGACGCCGCGGCCTGCAGGCGGCCCAGCCGGGTTCCCGGGAAGCGTGCCAGGGCGCGCGCGCTCAGCAGCCGCCGCACGCCGCCCACGTTCACGCGCAGCGCCTCGTCGCTCCTCCGCCAGCGGATCCCGGTGTCGGGGCCCGGGGGCTCGTACACCGTGGCTTCATTGCTCCTCCCTGCGGACACCAGAAAGGCGCGCTGAGGAGTTCCCGAGCTTCCCTTCCAGGAAGACCAGGTTAAAATCCCCTCCTCCATCCAACCAGCTGAGGGGTATTGGAGGCTCTGTGTGAAGCATCTGGTAATTAGGAGGTGCTCAGTAGATATCAGGTGCCCTCTGGACTCAGAGTCAGGCCTGGGTTTGACTATCCTTCATCTCCCAACACGGGGACTTTGGCCAAATCACTGACCCACCCCACCCCCCATTTCACTTTTCTCCTTTGGAAAATAAATGCTGAGATCTACCTGGAAGGATGTGAAAGCGATGGAATCGCAGGATGTCCTGGCACCCAGTGGGTGCTCATATAGGATATCTCCTTTTCCAGGACAAACTTGGATGTATTTACAACAGAGGTCTACTGTGGGATCTTGGGCCCGCCAGCCTCTGAACCTGTTTCTTCTGCAAAATGAGGATAGTAACACTCACCTCCTAGGGGTGTTGGGAGCGTCACTTTAGACCGGTAGTTCTCATAGCGTGTTCCCCGGACTAGCAGCATCAGCATCAGCTGGGAATTTGTCAAAGATGCAAATTATCGGCCTGCCATCGATTTACTGAATCAGGAACTCTAAGGGTGGGGTCCAGCAGTCTGTGTTCTAACGAGGTTGGAAAGTGATTCAGATATATGGTCAAGTTTGAGAGCTCCTGGTTTAGATTATGTAAAGCATCTGTAGAGTCAGCCAGGTCTGACCTTGAACCTTGGCTCTCTTGTGTCACCTTAGGCAAGTCACATCACTTATCTGAGCCTCTGTCAAATGGAGATAAAAATATTCATCTCAAAGTGTGGTTATGAAGATTAAATGACCTAATGTCTTTCTTGGGCTTGGCTCACAGAAGGAATTTAGTAAGTGATCCACTGGTGTCACTATCTTCTGGAGTCAGACAAACCTGGGTTTATCTCCACCCCTGATTTATTCTCCAGGTCTCAATTTCCTGCACAACGTAGACAATAGCGCCTACCTCCAGGGATTGCTGGAGGATTAAGGTAGATTATGGAAAGTGCTCAGCCTTAGTGGATACTCAGGAAGGATTTAGGTCTTTCCACTACCTACTGCCTCCTGGCTCTGCTGGAACTGGGGGCTGGTGACACCTTCTCACCATTGGCAATCTCATTTGCACTGTGGGTTCGGTAATGCCTAGAGATTAAGTGTGTGCAAAGCACCTGGGCTTGGCGGTAAATAGAGTTGGGGTTCCATCCTTAGCTCTGTCACTTGTGTGACCTCAGGCCAGTCTCCTTCCCACTGTGGGCTTTTATCCCTCTAGAATGGGGATAATGTTGCTTTGAATGAATTATTATTGTGGTATATGTTCAAAGCCCCAGGAAAACTGTAGGTGCTCAATAAATGTTAATCCTTCCTTCTGGTCAGACCTGGGTCTGCCACTGACTAGCTGCTGACCTTGAGTGCATGTGTTGCCCTCTCTGGGCTTGTGTCCCTGTCTGAGGAACTGGGTAACATCACACTTTCCATGAGAGGCTTAGAGGATTAAATGATGCAAGATGTTTATCAGCAGCATGGTCCCTGGCACATAATCAATGCACAAAAACGTGCGATGTAGCTCCACTCCCACCTTCACTTGGATCTCCACCTGCATTTGGCATCAAAAATGAAACTTCTCATCCAGTTCCATCACCCATTAGAAGTATGATATTGGGCAAATCCCTTCATCTATCTAGAACTCACTTTCCTGCTCTACAAAATGGGATAAATAATTCAACAAACATTTCCTGACAAGAATCTGAATATCAGAAAGATTAAGTGACTTGTTCAAAATCACCCAGCCAGTCCATGGCACTGCTAAGGTTGGAGACCCGGCTTAATTGTCTCTCCACACACTTATCTTGAGCACCTTCTACCTGCTGGTCACTTCTCTGGGCTCCGTGCACACCTCACTCGGTTTAATCCCTACACCAACCCTGCCAAGGAGGTTTTCTAACCCCATTTTACAGATGAGCAAGCAGGACCAGCCAGGGTCTCCAAAGCACGGCCACCCCACACTGCTTCCTCCTTGGGGGAGTCTCTTAGAGGGGCCAAGAGCACCAGGAGCCCCAGGCAGCCCCGCCTCCCACTCTGGCCGCCCAGGACCGTCCCGGGGCCACGCCCCTCCCCAAAGGAGGCCCCTTACCTGTCGTGGCACCTGCTGGGCGCCGCGTGTGTCTGTCCCAAAGGTACCGAGGCTGGGAGCCGCTGGCTATACTCGGTCTTGCCTCTGCCCCGCCGAGCCTCCTGCTGCAGGAGGCCCCGCTGCCCACTCCTTCCTTCTTCCTTGCCTGTCCCCTGCGGCTGAAGGCCGCATCGATCGCTGCCGGGGGAAGGAGTGAGGCCGCTGGCGGCCGGAGGCGGCGGTTTCTATTCCTGACTCGGTTGGAGGGGGGGTGGTGTCTGGAGACTGGGACTAACAGCAAGGGCATCCTCCCGAGTCACGGGCCCGGGAAGGAGGGGTCATTTAGGGCATGAGGATTCCCTCTAGAGAGGGATTTCAGCAGAAGCTGAAATTCTCTGGCAAAGGAACAACAGTAATCATGATTTGCTTAATTGAGTGTTTAGTATGTGCCAGGCTACTTCATCTGCTGCAAGTGATTGATCTCAGTTATTCCTGGCACACACTTGACAGGGCCAGGATCTTATGTCCCCCATTTTAGGGGTGAGCTCCAGTCACTTTCTCAGGCTGCAGGCATCTGAGTTAGGGAGCTGTAGAAGGTGGCCTCATCTCCCTTGGAGCCCCGGGCTCTTCCTAGCTGAGCTGTGAAGCTTGAAATGCTCATTTTACCCTGAGGTGAAGTGTCCTTACCTGCCACAGGTTCCAGATTCCCACCTGCCAAGTGAGTTGTGAGGGCAAATAACACGTGCCAAAGAGGTTTGGAGAGGTTGCAAAATCTCCACAAATGTACTTATTGTGTGGCTATTATGTGCCTGGTTGGGGAGAGGCTACTGGAGACTAGGGCCTGGATAGGAGCCTTTGCAAATATTGTTATTAATAATAATGATAGTTACCAACATTTATTGAGTACTTACCTTGGGCCAAGCACAGGCCTCAGTCTCACTCAAACTGCAAACTTATCTGTGGGGTAGGTGCTATTATTATTCCTATCTCTAAGGTAAGCAATGCTTTGAGAGGCGTGGTGACTTGCCAGAGGTTTCACGGCTGACTTCTGAGTCCTCTAGGCCAGCACTGTCCAATAGATATAGTGTGAGCCACATATATAATTTTATTTTATTTTTTATTTTTTGAGATGGAGTCTCACACATTCTGTTGCCCGGGCTGGAGTACAGCGGCACCATCTTGGCTCACTGCAACCTCCACCTCCCGGGTTCAAGCAGTTCTCCAGCCTCAGATTTCTGAGTAGCTGGGATTACAGGCATGCACCACCACACCTGGCTAATTTTTGTATTTTTAGTAGAGAAGGGGTTTCATCATGTTGGCCAGGCTGATCTTGAACTCCTGGCCTCAAATGATCCACCTGCCTCAGCCTCCCAAAATGCTGGGATTACAGGCATGCGACACTGTATCTGGCTCACATATATACTTTTCAATTTCTGATCGCAACATTTTAAATAAGTAAAAAACAGGTGAAATTACAGTTACCCCTTGAACAGTGGGGTTGGGGAACCACTCCTCCATGCATAGGAAATTAGAGTATAACTTTTGACTCCCTTGAAACTCAAATACTGATAACCTACTGCTCACCAGAAACCTCATCAATAACATAAAGTCGATTAACACATAAATAAAGTAGTATCTACATATGTCATAGGAATTCATGACACACCTAACTTTTTATTAATGCTTTTGATATTTCTGGGCTACATGGTTCATCTTCAAGATTTTTCAAATTGTCACAAATCTCCAAAAATTTTCCAATGTATTTATTGGAAAAAATCTGTATATAAGTGGACACTTGCAGGTCAAATCCATGTTGTTTCAGGGTCAACTGTATTTTTAGTGATTTATTAAATCCAAAATATTGTAATTTCAATACTGGAATCAGTAAATAAATTATTGAGGTAGTTTACATTTTCTTCTTTTTGTACTGTCTCTAAAATCCAGTGTATTAATTTTTTTTATTGCTAAATAACAAATTACCACAATTTAGTAGCTTAAAACAATACAAACTGATGATCTCATAGTTTCTATAGGTCTGAAGTCTGGTCATGGCATGGCTGGATTCTCAGGGCCTCATCAGGTTGAAGCCAAGGTGTTGGCCAGGGTTGAGGTTCTCATGTGAGCTTCAGAGTTTTCTTCCAAGCTCACGGATTGTTGGCAGAATTCATTTCCTTGTGGTTATAGGACTGAGGTCTCTCTTCCTGCTAGTTGTATGCTGGTGATCAATCTCAGATTCCAGAAGTTGTCTACAGTTCCTGCCCCATAGGCAGTTCACAGCATGAATGCTTGCTTGCTTTCAGGCACACCAGAGTGCTGAATTCCTCTCCTGTAACCACTCAGAGAAAAAACTCTGTTTTTAAAACTCTCACCTGATTAGGCCAGGCCCACCCAGGGCAATCTGCTTTCTGCCATGTAACACCCATGCACAGGTTCCGCCTACACTTAAAGAGGAGGAGATTATACAGGGATGAGGATCACTGGAAGGAATGCCTTCCACGTTCATCTGTAGCAAATCTCAGTTTGGACTAGTCACAGTATATGTGCTCAGTAGCCACATGTGATTCATGGCTGCCATGTTAGACAGCACAGCTCTAGGCTGTGCCACTTTAGTTTTTCTCTCAAAAGAAGAAGTTAGAGCAGAAAGCTGCTTAGTAAGCATCTCGCCCAGTTCCTTCATTTGACCAACAGGGAAACTGAGGCAGATATGCAGAGAAACAGGTCTTCTATTTCCTGCCCTAAGAGTTTGTCTGCAACCTTCACTACCACTCAAGACTCAGGAGTTTTTCCTGGAGCTGCAGGAGGGTTTCCAAAACAGAAAAGACAGACCTATTTACCAAAGGCAGAAAATAATGAAATCAGATCTGGTTTCATCCCAGATTACACAGTGAGAGGTAAACAAAGTTTTGGTGGAATTTGTGAGCCACAGGAGTGGGAAGATGGGCATTATGGGTGGGAAGAATGGGGTAGTCCTGTCCGTCATGTACCATGGATGGGCTGTCCCCCAAATTCTCCCTCACTCCCTGGCCAGGATTAGCCATTCAAATCCATGGGGTTTTACCTTCAGTGTAAGCTTGATGTTGCACAACATACAGAAATTTCTGGAATGAAGTAGACCCGGATGTGACAGGTACCTTCTAAGTTGTCTCCCAGTGATGTCTGCCTCCTGGTGTTCACGCCCTTGTGCAATCTCCTCCCCTGGTGGGTGGGCAGGCCTTACTGACTGGCTTCTAATGAACAGAATATAGCAAAGGTGATGGGATGTCTCTTCTCTGATTAGGTTTATTAAGGTTGTGACTTCCAGCTGCCTTTGATGAAGCAAATTGCCATGCGGGAAAGGTAAGGAAATGAGGGTGACTTTCAGCCAACAACCAGCCAGGAGCTGTGGTATTCAGTCCATTAGTCCTCAAGGAACTGACATTCTGCCAACAACCCTGAGAATTTGAAAGTGGATCCTTCTTTAACTGAGGCTCAGATGAGACTCCCACCATGGCCAACCCCTGGAGTGCAGTCTTGTGAAGCAGAGAAATGGAAGCAGAAGACCCAGTTAAGCTGTGCCCAGGTTCTTGACCCATAGAAACCATGAGATAATAAATGTGTGTTGCTTTAAGCTGCTACATTTGTGAAAACTTGTTACACAGCAGTAGATAGTGAATACACTAGCTTTGAATCCTGCCTTTGCCACTAAACTGCTGTGTGACTTTGGGCCAAGCATTTCTCTTGGATCCTTATCTTCGTCATCTGTAAAATGGGAACACCTACCTTTCAGGACTGAGATGAGGATTAGCACATGGAGTTCCCTCTCCATGAACAATTCTTCCTGCCCTTTCTTTACCCTGTATGTATATCAGTTAGAATTTAATTTAGCTGCAGGAACAGAAACAGAATTGCAGTGACTTCACTAGAGAAGAGTTTACTTTTTTTTTTTGGCAGGCCAAGGTAGGTGCAGCTGCTCATGAATGTCACTGAAGACCCAGGCTCTTTGTCACTTCCTCCTCCACCATTCTGATGTGACTCATTTGTGCCCACAGCTCCTCTGGGATCCTTTACAGTTTTGCGCACACAGGCTCCCGGTATGTTTTGCCTCATGACAGCTGGTATCTGGGGCTTCCCAGAGGCTGCCAGACCCTGCTATGGCTCCACACAGGAAGAGCCTGCAGTACCTGAGAATGTATGTGCTCCATCTATGCTTGTTTCTAGAACTGCCCTGGGGGACTTCACTGGATTTCACATCAGCACTGGCTGCTTCTCTTCCTGGTGAACTTCTGCACTCCTATACCCATTTTTTTCTGGAAACATTTCCAAGCATCACCATCATATGATTCTTCATCTTAAGGTTTATTTTGGGGGAACCCAACTAAGACAGTTCTCAAGGACACCAGACAGCTGTTTAGCAGCAGCAGCAGCCATTTTCCAGGAAGGACACAGGGTAAATGGATGATGGACAAAAGGCCAAGTCCATCTCCTTAGGAAAACCATAGCTTGCCAGGAAGTCCCTCCTAGTAGATTTTCCTTACTTCTGATTGGCCAGTCTTGGGTCACATGATTGTCATTAGCAGCAAGGGAGCCTGGAGAGGAAACATATTGTTTTAATTTTAATTTACCTTTAAAATTGAAATATACTGTTCCCATGGTAAAGTGCACACATGTTAAGTTATTGCTGAATTTTCCTCCTGATGCCTTTGAGGAAAGAAACCTAGGGCAATCAGCTATGTACCAACAGGCTTGGGTTCCAGTTGTCTAGAATTAAGTCTGGTCACTTCACCTTCTTGGGTCTTTGTGATCTTCATTTTTCAGATGTGGACACTGAATCTTAAGAGCTGGGAAGAATCTTCAAAGATCAATTTTAAGTAATTAGTGTAGTCAATAGGGATGTAAAGTTTATGGTTAGGCTGTTTGGGGTTGAATCCCAGCTCCAGTACTTACAAGTGGGACAACTTGGCCAAAGTAAGCTCTTTGTGCTTCAGTTTCCTCATGTGTGAAATGGGGAAAAATAATCCTACCTGATAAGGATGTGAGGATTTAATGAGATTATACAAGATTATACATGTCAGATGATTAAAATGATACCTGGTGCGTGGCATGTGATCTGTAATTGTTAGCTGTTGCTGCCTTCATTACTCTCGAGGGAGGAATATGGTATGGTTTAATCCTGGCTGTATCGTCCTTCAACTGGGGGTCTTGGGCAAGTCACTTATCTCATAGCCACTATTTCTTCACTGTCAAATGGGAATAGCCTTTCTCAGGGCTATGGGTGGATGAATGAAATGATGTTTGAAAGTGGGAGGTCTACAGTAGATGTTCATTACAGATGAACAACCAGATCTGACTTAGTCAAGCTCTTACTGTGATACATCTGTGAAAAACAACCCCTGAATCTCTGTGTCTTCTTACTACAAATATTTATTTCTCTTTGGCAAGTTTGAGGCTTGGCTGGAATGGCTCAGCTGTAGGGTTGCCCCATATGTCCCTCCAGCACACAAGTGGCTCTGGGCAAGCTCTTTTCATGGCAGAGGGCGGAAGCTCCAAGAAGGGTGGGGGCTGGGTGTGGTGGTTCATGCCTGTAATCCCAGCACTTTGGGAGGCTGAGGTGGGCAGATCACCTGAGGTCACAGGTTCAAGACCAGCCTGGCCAACATGGTGAAACCCCATCTCTAATAAAAATTAAAAAATTAGCTGGGTGTGATGGTGGGTGCCTGTAATCCCAGCTACTCAGGAGGCTAAGGCAGGAGAATCACGTGAACCTGGGATGTGGAGGTTGCAGTGAGCTGAGATCATGCCACTGCATGAAGAAGGCTGATGTTTTGTCTGTTTTGTTTTGAAACAGGCTATGCTGTCACTGCCACCACATCCCATTAGCCAGAGCAGGTTTCCTTGCCAAGCCCAAGCCACTGAGGCAGGATGTGACTCTCCCTGAGGGAAGCCACGGTAAGCATGGGGTGGGGAGGGGAAAGGGATAATTGTGGGCACATAATCCAATCTACCATATTATCTGTGTTAACTATCTGAAACTATATGTGATGGGGAAACTGAGGCCCAGAAAGAGGAAGAGAAATATCCAAGGTCAGTGACTCCCAGATAGTTCTCCTTCCCCTCTCCAAAACCTTAGTCTATATCCATGTGTAGTTAGCATTTGGTACTTTTGAGTCAACAGTTCAAACATTTGAATCCCATGAGAAGGACAAGGTGGGTGAGGAAATAGAATTCCTTCCATCTTCCAACAGGGCAAACAGAAGCCCATAGTGCAGAAGGATGCACCTGTCATCACACTGCAAGGTCAAGAGAACAGGGAAAGAAGAGAAAGGATTCCCAAGTTTACCTCCACAGTGGACTGCCCAGTCCCTCAGCCTTGTGCTGGACACAAGAGGCCCAGGAGATAGAGCAGGGAATTTGCCATCTCTTTCCTGGGAGGAAAGTGGGAGAGTCAGGAATCCAGCTGTCTGGATTCCCTCACTGATCCCTTCTCTCAGCAAGAAACACTCATTGAACCCTGACTACATACTGGACCCAGAAAAAATTGAGGTGAGTGAAGTGGCTGGAGGCCCAGTGGTGGAGAGAGACCCACCATAATAGTGGCATTCCAACTACTTGAGTAAGATTTCCCCA
Organism: Cacajao melanocephalus; assembly: GCA_963573385.1. Taxonomy (NCBI): domain Eukaryota; kingdom Metazoa; phylum Chordata; class Mammalia; order Primates; family Pitheciidae; genus Cacajao; species Cacajao melanocephalus. The sequence continues at coordinate 7,913 of CAUYLG010052665.1, read as the reverse complement.
GATTTGGGGCAATTTGAAGTTATCTTAGTACGTACCTGGATGCAGTGTCACACAACACGGACTCCTGGAGTGAGAAAGATATTCCCTTCTCAAGCCTTCTGATTACCCCAGGGAGAAAGTCTCAGCTTAGAGGTCTGCATCTTTAACCCTTTAAATTTTCATTGATTAAAATGTAGACTGGCCATGCACGGTGGCTCACATCTGTAATCCCAGCACGTTGGGAGGCCAAGGCAGGTGAATCACTTGAGGCCAGGAGTTTGAGACCAACCTGGTCGATGGTGAAAACCCATCTCTAGTAAAAATACAAAAATTAGCTGGGCATGGTGGCAGGCACCTGTAGTCCCAACTATTCGGGAGGCTGAGGCAGGAGAATTGCTTGAACCCAGGAGGTGGAGGTTGTAGTGAGCTGAGATCAAGCCACTGCACTCCAGCCTGGGCAACAGCACAAGACTCTGTCACAAAAAACAAAAAACCAAAAACATAGACCGAGTGCAGCCTTCAGGCTCAGTCTTGGCAGAGTTTATGTAGCTAGAGTTTAATAACACTATTTAATATAATTTAATCTGACATGATTTACTTTAATGGAACTGAGCTGTTTCCATTGCATTTGTTTTCATAATTCTATTTGTGGCAATTGATCTTGTTTATCCCATTTATAGTAGTGATATCAATTTTCTTTTGAAATGCATTTATTTATATACAAAAGTGAGTCACTTAAAGAAAACATTAAGTAGATGGTGGTACAGGCAGCATGCAACCTATCATCATGCTATTTTGTAGGTATGGCGAAAATCACGAAAGAGGTGAATGACTGAGGTTTGGAAAACTCTGTTAGAATACTCATTCAGGGTGGTTGGGCTGCCTGAAGGAGAGGTCAGGGTCTGCCTGAATTGGGCATTTTTGGTGGAGGAAGCAGCATGTACGGAGAGGTGTGAAAGTGTTAGGAAGGGTGGGATGCCCAGGTAACAGTGGTGCAGGGTACTGGGGTGATAAAGACGCCTTCCTCCGAGGTCAGGCTATGGACTTTGACTCCTAGGAGGAGAAACCAGGGGCAGATGGGTTGCAGGGAAGTGACAGCAGGTCAGTGTTCATCCGAAAGCTGGAACCACCGCTGGTAGAGATAGTGCTGTCGGCGGCAGGTTCCCAGACCTCCCACCTTGGTGAACTCTTCCCATTGGTGCCCACCTGAGGTGCAGAGCCACAGGTCCTAAATCAGAATTAGCCTGAGGAAAGAGAAAGAAGGAGTTAATTCCTTCCTATAATAGGGCTCTGGTTTCTGGCCTCGGTCTCCCATCTAGGCCCCACCAGCTCAGCCCTGGATGCCACTAAGGCAGGACTCCTCTGCCTCCTTCAAAAGGGTAAACTGAAGCCCAGAGCAGTTGAGAGCTGTTGTCCAGGTGCCACAGCAAGCTCAAGAAGAGAACCAAGGACTCCTGGTTCCTCTGTCATCCTAGCAGAACCCCCCACCCACTATCCGATTCCCCAGTCCTGGCCATGGGAGGCCCTGACTTCTGGGGAGGCATCCTGTTAAGCTTGTAGCAATGGAGAAAATATTAGAGCTGGGGTTCAGACAGGGAAGGCACCTGCCCAGGCACCCAAGAGCCGTACCTCTGGCAGGATCGCGGCAATCCCGGCCGCAGGCACTGGGGCAACACCGCTTCTTGCCGGAGCAGTCTGCGTCCTTGTGACACAGGTGGTTCATGGGACTGAAACAGCGCAGTTGGTCCTCTGGGCAGCTGCCCAGCTTCACTGCAACACAGGGACCTGGGTGAGCTCTGCCCGTGCTCACTGGTTCTGGAGCCTGGGGCTGGGGTGGTCAGCACAGTGGAGGGGGATATTTACCAGAGACCCTGGGGACGCACTGGCGGAAGCAAGCCCTGTAGCAGCACTTCCTGGTCGAGGGACACTGGCTGTCTTCCATGCACTGGTCAGGCACCGACAAGAGGCAGGGCCCATCATCTGGCGGGCAGCCCCCCAATTTCTCTGAAAGAGAATCTCCCAATATTACAGCTGAAGGAAGCTCAGGGTTATGCAATAAGCGCTGACCTAGGAATTACAAGAACCGAATTCTCCATCCCTTTCTTCTTGCCTGTCCTTTGGCTAGTTTTTTGTTTTGTTTTGTTTCAAATGACTCCAAGCCTCAGTTTTCTGGCTGAGAAATGGGAAGCTGGGCTAGTTTGAGACTCAGATGGCACAAATGTTAGGGAGAAATGAAGTCCAACGTCTCACTGGGGCCAATAAAGCCATGCCTGGTCTGGCCCCTGCCCATCTCTCTAGTCTCATCCTCTACTGCTCCTCCACGCCGTGGCTCCTGATCTGCTCCAAGCCAGCTTTCTTTGCAGGGTTCTTGCTCTCACTGCATCCTTTGCCTGGTGCACTTCTCCTACACTCTGTTCACCTCGTCAACTCACTAGGACTCAGCAGAAACATCGCATCCTCAGAAGACCCTGCTTCTATGACCCCCCATTAACTAGGTCAGCCCCAACCCCAACCCTACACTCAGTTCTTTCCTCCAGAGTTGGTGGCGCTGCATCTGTTTGTCTGTGTCCCTCACTTGGCTGGAGGCTATGACAGTGGATACGCTGCTAGCTTTGCTCACCATCGGTCGATATCACAGTACTTGGTGCACAATACTAGGGGCTCAGTGACTTGGAAAGGAAGGGTTTTGAAGTGAGGCCCAGCATTGCATGTGCGCCAGCGGTGGCCAGCCTGGGGCACTGTCACAGCCACAGCTGCCACGTCTGCACTGTTGTGTTCATCACTGTTGCAAACGGCATGCTTTCAGGGATCAGGCATTACTCTGTCTCTGAGGCGTTCCTCTGAACAGCTGTAGAATGTTCTGTCCCAGAGCTTACCTACCCACTCTTCTTGCTGGGATTTTGGGCCATTTTCAGATTTCATGCACAAAGCTGGAAATCAGTATCTTCCTCCATGTAGAGGAGGAAATCAAGCCCTGAAAGGGGTGGTGACTTGCCCAGACCCACATGGGCAGGGATTAGGACTCGCAGGGCCTGGCTCCCTCTGACCTCTGTGAGTCTCTGCTCTGAGCTGTCTTTGAGCTGTAGGGATGGAGCAGGTCTCAGGCCTTCAATTCAATCCAGCATCAGAGAAAATGTTCAAGAGCCCCCAGGGGCAGCTGCATCTGGTGCTGTGATTTTACCTCTGTGTCTGCCCCACCCCCTCAGCCCCTGCCTGGGTGCTAGCTGCACACATAAGTAGGCACCTTGCTCACATCGCACATGCTCAAAGTCAACTTCAGGGGTCAGATTGGGTTGGTTTAAATTGAATTGCTGCCCCCTGCTGGAGAAAGAGAGGCTTGGCCTGTGGAGGGGGGAAAAGTATGGGTTCGTGGCGGTGAGGGTGATGCCAGGGCTCCTGGGAAACTGAGGTCCAAGGTTTAGCTCTGAATTCATAAGTTCAAGCCAAAGGTGCTCAGGCCTCAAAGGGTGGTCCAGATGGAGCTGCCTGTACTCAAAGCTGGTGGAGGCGGGTGGGTCAGGCAGGAAAAGCTTCTGTGGACAGTGGCCTGGAGCTGAGCCCTGCGGAATGGACAGATAGGGAGAGGGCGTGACAGCTGGCATTTAAAGTGGAAGAACCACAATAGCTGCTGTGTGGAGGTGGGGATAAAAGCCTGGCATGTGCGGAGCCAGTGTGAGAGGCTCTGGGTGGTCACACTCACTGTGCCTGCCTTTCCTAATGCTCCCTCCAAACCGGCTTCTCCACTCACAGATGTGTGCATCAAGACCCACACACAGGTGGTCATCCAGATGCATGCGCCACGGGTGTGTAGACTTAGAGAGCAAAAGAATCATATCCAAACATGGTTAACTACATACACTTGTACACACAGACGATACACATACACAGTCAAATACACAAGCACACTTAGATCTAGACACACAATTACCTACAGGCTTAACAATAGGAAATTGCTGAGAGTCAGCTGTTGTACCTACAAAAGTAGCAATTTTACATGGTTCAACTTTTTATTTATTTATTTATTTATTTTGAGACAGAGTTTTTACTCTTGTTGCCCAGGCTGGAGTGCAATGGCATGATCCTGGCTCACCACAACCTCCACCTCCTGGGTTCAAGCGATTCTCCTGCCTCAGCCTTCTGAGTAGCTGGGATTACAGGCATGCACCACCACACCCGGGTAATTTTGTATTTTTAGTAGAGACAGGGTTTCTCCATGTTGGTCAGGCTGGTCTCGAACTCCCAACTTCAGGTGATTCGCCCATCTCAGCCTCTCAAAGTGCTGGGATTATAGGCATGAGCCACCGCCCCCTGCCTTACATGGTTCAAGTTAATACACATGCATATATACATATAGACATACATCAGATATTTTATATAGGTAGTATATTTATAAAAACACATATATAAACAGGCAGTCATATATGCACATATGAGCTGGAACATAATCACTGTTAAATAGTGATTATGCATACTGTCATATACACATGCCTACCCACATAGATACATACACACAGATAGACACTCAGACACACACAGTCATGTATGTAAATATATAGCATATGTGTGTGAACAGAGACACATATATGCATACCCAGTCATATATACAGAATCATATACACAGAGCTACACAGACACATATATCTTCCCAACACCACCACATAACCACCGACAGCATTTAATTAGGCACTTACTATTTGTCAGGGACTATGCCAGGCTCTTTGTACCAGAGACACCCAGATGTTTGAGTGAGAAGGGGCAGAATGGGGAGCTCTTATAAACAGAGGTGGCTGGGCTTCCACAGACAACAAACTGAGACTCCCTTTCCCTCGGCCCCGTCACCTTCCTCCGTGGTCTGAAATTCTCCCAACAGCCAGGCAGCTGTCTTATGGGAGAGAAACCAGTAAGGGACAAGGTGTGGCGAACTGGGGGAGAGACAGGTGTGTCACACCTGCCCATGCAGAGTGGCCCTGCGCAGGTTCAGTTTCTGCTGTGCCAGTTGTTTGCCTCTGAGTAGCTGGGCTGAACATCGGGGTGTGCTCCCTGGGAACACAGTGACTCCCCCAAATCACCCACTTATACTGCGCTTACTGTATGCCAGGCCCTTATTCCTTGAGACACCATTTACTCCCGAGAGAAAGACATAGGAACTCGTTTTACAAGGAGTAAGTATCCAGACCTGTCCTGCTGCCTTCCGGGAGTGCCCTGTATGGAAGTCCTAATAAACCCATGCACTTGCCAAGCTGGGCTTGTCCACGTCATTCTTTGGTCTCTCGGCTCCTTCCTAGGTCGGGTACGTTCTTCTGTACAGTCCTGGGTTTTTGCCATAATAGTTGGTACAGTGAGTCTTTCTGATTTCAGATACCCACATTCAAATGCCACCTTTGACACTAACTCAGAGTCAGTCTTTGACCTTGTTAAGTGGTTCCCCACTAGGCCTCAGTTTTCCTCATCTGCAAAATGGGGATAAAGATAGTCCCGTCCTTACAGCATTACATCGAGGAGTTATGTGGTGATGGTGCATGAATCACAGCTAACACAGGGTCCGGCCTTGGAGCTCACTGGTGTCCTTCCTTCCTTGGCCTGTCCCCATCACTGTCCTCTTTCTTTAAGGCAGGGCCAGGCCTACACAGCTGAATGTAGGTTAGAGTGTTCCAGCCCCAGAAGATGACAGAGGTGGAGGCCTCATCCAGATCAGGAGTCGCCTGTCTAGCCACTCAGCAGCCCTCCCTCACTTGTCAGCAGGCCAGCCCCAGCCTTGTCAGAGGTGGGCATGGGGACAGGAGGTTGGGGGCGATGGGAGCTAGAGACAGAGCTTCCTCCCAACAAAGCCCAGATCCCAGAAACCACACCCTTTCCTCAATTCCCAAGTCCTTTCCACAGATGGAGTGGTGGTCCCATGGATCCAGTCACACCACAGACCAGCAGGCACAGACAGGGCCCCTCCCCACACCCAGAGGCACAGAGGCACACATGGACACACATGGACAGGCACCAAGCCCAGACACATGCATGCAGCCATTCCTACATGTACGTGTGCAGACAGAGCTTAGAACAGACAAGCAGGCACAAAGACTCACATCTACACAGAGACAGACACATGCATCCCACCTCCCCCTGCCGCCATCCCCTGACGTATAGCCAGGCACGGACAAGCACTGAGAAACTGGCAGAAAAGACACTTACAGTCATTGACACAGACAGGTGGACAGGCACAAGGTACACACATGAAAACACGGGCTTCTGAAAGCACTAAGAATCAGGCATCCACACATCCACACACGCACGCATGCATACACACACACACACCCCACAGGGCATTACCTGCCTTCCCCCAAACCCTCACTCTCCCTAGAACAGTAGAAACAATCTGGTGCCCAGAGCAGAGGGATTTACCCGCACTCACCTCCCTTCTTCCTGCCAAAGGCAGCAGGCAGCTGACTCCCCACAGCTAGGAGGACTCCCAGGAGGAGGAGGCTCTGGATCCTCATATTTCTGCTGCCAGCCCAGGGCCCAGGGCCCCCCAGATTAACACCTGCAGCCTCAGGGAAGCCAGAGAAACTTAGTTGGGAGGAAAGAGAGGGGGTGTGCAGTGACACTGCACCTGCTTCATCTTGGCCCCACCCCCTGAGGGCCTGAGGCCTCAGTGCAAAGGAAGCTAACGCAATAGCTGAAGACAGGGTGGTACACATCCTGCAGTAGGGGACTCAGATCCAGTCTTGCCTGTATTGCTGACTCGGGCTGTGATCTTGGGCAAGTGTCCTCTGGGCCTCAGTTTTTTCATCTATATACAGAGTGAAGGTAGTTGAGTAAGATACTTGCTTTCCTGGCTCTCTAAGATGCTGAAGCCCCAGCAATGTCCAGGCAGGGGACAGAGGTTAGCTTTGAATAACAAAGGAGCGGGGGTTTGCAGAGTTCTGGATGCCTAGGAAGGGCGAAGGCATTAGGCTTAGGCCAGAGCTTGCTGCCGGAGAAGGCTGGCCCAGGCTGGCATAGTGAGTGAGGCCAGCCCTGGCCTCTCCTCTTGTGCTCTGTGGATGGGAGAAAGACTACGTCGCCTTTGGTGAGATCACCTGCAGTGGCTTCTGGTAGAGCTGGCCTCTACCGGGGGCCGGCCTGGCTGTTGAGGGTCAGGGGAGCACGGCTTTTGGTTGGGCTAAGTTTGCTGGTCACAGCAATGTGTGGCTGCTGGAACCTCTTCTCTGGACCTAAAGGATCCTGAGCAAAAAGGTGTCATCTCATCCAGGGACCACCACCCTAGATTTGTATCTCTGATGTTGGTTCCTGCATTTGGTGGAAGAGAGGGAGCTGAGACTTGGCATCCTTAGGGCCATTCTAAACAGAAACGCCATCGAAGTACCTCCTCTCAGCCTGCCCATTTGAAAGACAAGCAAACTGTGAGATAGAGAGGGAGGGGACGGACCCAAGGACACACAGCTAGTTCCTGACTAAGCTGGGACTTCCCACCGTTGCCTCCCCATCATCCTCATTCAGCTCTCGGGTTTTGAAAGCAGGGCATTACCTCAGCTGATCCTGAGAAAGGAAGGTGACATTACAGGGCTCGTCTCACTTAGTCATTCCAATCCAGGACAGCCCTTAGAGCAGGAAGCTCTTCCTTGGGTTTAATGTGAATCTTTCATGATGTCTTCTATGCTAGTAAGATAGGAGAGGCTCTGTCTTTATGATCTGATGTTACTTTTGGAATTCTGGCACCTCCTTGGAAACTTTATTTTGGAGGAAAAAATATATGCGCTTTCCTTTCTTTCCCTCCCTCCTTCCCTCCCTCCCTGTTTCCCTTTCCTCCCTCCCTCCCTTTTTCCTCCCTCCCTCCTTGTTTTCTTCCATCCCTCCCTCCGTTCCCTATCCTCCCAACCAACCAAAAACACAACCACCCACCAATACACCCACCCCCAATAATTAACAACAAAACCACCCAC
>CAUYLG010052664.1:0-51044 GCA_963573385.1 Cacajao melanocephalus | reverse complement strand
GGCTCCTGCCTGTAATCCCAGCACTTTGGGAGGCCAAAGCAGGTGGATCACGAGGTCAAGAAATTGAGACCGTCCTGGCCAACATGGTGAAACCCCGTCTCTACTAAAAATATTTTTTTTAAAAATTAGCTGGGCTTGGTTGTGTGTGCCTGTAGTCCCAGCTACTCAGGAGGCTGAGGCAGGAGAATCGCTTAAACCCAGGAGGTGGAGGTTGCAGTGAGCCGCGACTGCGACACTGTATTCCAGCCTGGTGACAGAGTGAGACTCTGTCTCAAAAAAAAAAAAAAAAAAAAAAGTGCTGTGAAGGATATGGTCTAGCAGAGGAGGCAGACAGCTGACCCAGAAATAAAAGAAAGCATGGGAGAGCTACAATTGGGGACATACAGGATGCTCTAGGGACATCCAGTCTAGAGGGCTGAAGGAGGCTTCCCCAAGGAAAAGATATTTATGCTAAGAATGGGGAGCATTAATGTAGGTGGGGACAGGACACAGAGTCAATGGAAAAAATTTTACTTGACACCCTAAGTGTCATGATTCTTAAAAAAAGTAATTTGGAACAGGCACAAAGTGGCACATGTGGGCCACCTTCCCACATGCTGCCAACTCCACTTCCAGGATCTCATCACTGCTCACCTGAGTTGGGGCCCCTTCCTCCTGACCAGTTTTCCTGTCCTTCTCTGGTCCTGTTCCCTTTCCATCACTTGCCACAATGCTGCAGGGGTGCTCTTCATAAATGTTTCCTGATTATGTGACTCCCTTCTTTCAACCTCTTTGCCCTGAGGACCAAATTTAAACATTCATGCAGTTTCTCTTTCAGGCCCAGGCCGTCCAGACACACATGCAGCTCTCCTCTGCCTTCCATGTTTCTGTCCAGCTGAGCGTCTTTCCCTTTCTGACCTTCAGGCTCTTGTCCTTAATCCTCTCCACATCCTGTCTCCCTAAACAGGATGGCTTTCTATCTCCCACCTACAGGATGAAGTCCAGTAAAAAGCTTCCTGTGAGCTAGCCGCTGCCCAACTCTCCATTCCTCTTGCCAGCCCCGGCCTTGCCACTTGGGCTATACCAGATGATTTTTAGTTCCATAAACAAAGAACATGCCCTATATGTCCCACCATTCAGCTATTTCTCAGGAGTCAACTCCTGCTCTTTGCAAACTTAGGTTTGCTAAACAACTCCATTTACATATGAAAGTTTTCATCCATAATCCAAGGGGCACAGAAGACAGCCGCAATGTACAAGAGCTGTTCTTTACATGGGACGGCACATCCACAAACCTAGCTTTTGCTTCTTGACTTCCACCCATACTTAAATACCGGCTTACTGGCCCTGAGTGACTTACTGCTCTTTGAATATACTATCAGACCTGCACACCTTCCTCCTTTGCCTTGCCTTTTCTTCCATCTGGATAGTCACTTCGAAGCTCTCTGCTATTAAACTTATCTTTCCAGGTCTGTGCCAATGCTACCTCCATGTCTGAGACCTTCTTGACCAGCTCCTCCTGCTAGGCATAACTAGTTCTCCAGCTTATCCCTCTACTATAGGTATTATCATGTCATGTAAACAGGAGTTTATATATTTATTTCCATAACTAGAAGGCGATTTCCAAACACAGAATGGCATCCTTTTTTCTTAGGTGGTTTACCAGCCTGACAGCATGATAGCAGGAGAGCAGTGAGCTGAGTTCCCACAGAAATGTTCACCTGAACCTAATGGAATGGCAGTTGAATTTTTATTAGGTGGTATTTGTGTTTGCCTTTTTCTTAAAATTAGAGGACAGAAAAATAATTAATGCAATAGACATTTAGCCTGAAAACCAGAGCTTGACCCTACATCTCCAAGTCGCTCCCGGGAGCCATTCCAGTCATCTTCCCATTCCTTATGCCATCTTCCCTCAGTTAACTAACTCCCCCGTTACACTTTCCAATTGGAAACTAGTTTATCAGAGATTTTGATTATCTGTAAGTATTAGATTCACAAGATTCAAAACTCAAAAAGTACAGAAAGACATACAGAGAAAAGTCAATCTCTCTCATCCCTATATCCCAGTCACCTAGTTTTTTTCCTCAGAGGCAAGGAAAAGGTTTCTTATTACCCCTTCCGGAGATACTCCATGCATATTCAAACAAATATATGTATTTACCCCCTTTGTTTTCTTTTTAGCAAGTAGTAACTAACATATTATACATACCTTGATTTTCCACTTAGAAGTACACATTGTGGACAGTTCCATGTTACTATATAAAACCACTCTCTTCATTCGGCTGCCTTAATGATCTGTGAGATGAATGTGACCACCCTGCTACTGATGGAGGTTTAGGTTGTTTGTTATCTTTTGCTATTGGAAATGATGGTGCAATAAACTGACTTCAACCACACCATTTTTCACATTTCTTATGGTATTGTGAGTCGTCCTTCTAGTCAACCTAAGTTCATAACTTGGACTTACTATGACACCTCCTCTCTCTTGACCTCTACAATCAGGTAAACCACTAAGTCTTGCTGATTTTCCTCTTTTAAGCATATATAGAGAGCTTAATATTGACTGGTGACACTGAACCTATTACAAATATCAATTCCCTTACCTCATAATGGCCCTATGAAGTAGGTGCTATTATCCCCACTTTCAGATGAAAGGCATGGAGGGTAAGTAACTTGCTATTAGCATAGTTAGTAAGTAGTAGAGCAAGGACTGCACCCAGGTGGGAGCCACATTTCAAGTCCTTAACAGTTCTATGTGGTCAGCAGCTACCATATGGGACAGTGCAGGTCTAGGGCTCTGGCTTGTGATTTTTTTTTGATACACTGTTTCTCTAAGCTAAGACAGAGATATTACCATCTTCCTTGTTTTCTTCACTGATTCCAACCAGTCAAAGCACCTAGTCAATGAAATTTGGAGTTAGCAGACCAAGATTAGTGTTAGATGGTACTTGGGCAATTAGTCTAAGCCTCAGCATTTCAGCTGTAAAATGGGGATGATGATGATGATGATGACAATAATGCTTAAATCACAGAACTGACTTGAAAATTAAATGAAAATAAATGCATATAAGACATAATGCCTGACACAAAAGTAAGTCTTCAATGAGTATTATTATTATCATCGCTTAGTATTATGGCTCTTTGCTATATACTATATACTAATTATATTGTAAGAATATATTATAATAATATAATATGTACTAATTATATCTCAAGAATGTTCATTGCCTTAATTAGAGCATATCCTGCTGATTCAATTTTATTTTTGCCTCAGCACTGAAAACATGAAGCAAATAGTAGATACACAGACACGGGTGAGGGATGGGGAACCTTTATTGAATGTTTATTATATTCAGCCATTTGAGAAATGTTACATCATTAAATTGTCAAGGCAATTCTATCAGGTGCTTATTTATAATCCCCATTTCACAGATGGGGAAATAGAGGCCATTAGATGTTAAGTAAATTGCCTAGAATATGATGGATTTGCAGATGAATCAAAATTTCTCATAATCCACAGTTGGTTTTTAGATTTTCTGTGATGACTTCAGAATTAACAGTAACTAGATTAAGGCCATTTTGAAACTTATACTTAAGCCTTCTGGACTCTTAGAAATGTAAATTAAGGCATTTTGCCAATAGTAATTAAGACTACCTGCTACTAAATCCCTGTTTCCTATCAGCGCTCATCTAGGTAAGTCTGCCCACTTAAATGGCCTCAAGGATTAAAATTTTAGTCACTATCTGGAAGAGCTATAAAACTTCTCAGTGAAGGCGAAGGATCACACACCTTATTCCAGTAATGCAAAAAACATGTGTTTCTGTGACTTACTTTAGAAAGATCATCACAAGTGTGATCACAATTTCCCATTTTCATACAATCAAGCACTTTCATGAAAACAAACCAGCTTGTTAAAATCTAAGCTAGGGCATGGTGTGGTTATACGATAATAAGAGTAATTTCTGTCCAATATAAGCCAATTTAATTAAGGAATACAGTTAAAAATACATGGATTTTATGTAGTTCAAAGATCTTAGTAATATCAAAATACTACTGTGCACAGGCTATTTTAACAGTTAATGGGATCATGGCAGGAAAACTGCTCTCTGCATTTTGATAATTCTATCCTTTATTTCTACATTTGGATTATTACAGTAATTTCTACCTTATTATTTTTTGCATCAACAGCTTTCTTTGAGAGTTCATTACTAATATGGCTTAGGCTTTGGGAGATGTAGCTGCCATTAATTTTGTTTTTGTTTGCTACGGGGAAAATCATAATTGGAAATTTCTAGCAAGATGCGTAGATGCACCTATTAAAGACGCAGTTTGTTTTTATTACAGTTATAGTAAAAGAATGATTCAATGACATATAAGGGAATTTTCCTAGAATTCTGCTTTAAAAAATATAGCCAACATTCTAACAGTGTAAGCTATATAAATCATGATTTCCTAGTAAAAATAAAAACATTTTAATGTGTTAAATCAATTATTTTTAAAGAATCACTTCAATTTTTAAACTAGTATTTATTATTTTTGTCTATTTCTCTACATGTAAACCTGCCTCTCCACTGCCTCCCTCCAAGAAAACCGTATCTATCAGCCAGCAAGCTATGGTATCATCAAAGGAATTTTGTGGGTATGGCTGCTGCATGAAGTTTTTTTTTTTTTAAAAAATGTTTATCCAGAGTCTTTATTTGTATTTCTATAACCACAAAGGGTTTTAAATGTCCATGTTTTCTAGGCTGAAAACACTACAGAAGTATTGGAAGGACTGGTGTTCCCTAATATATTACAGGCTGCTTTATTTAATCCACCATACTCCTTCTCTGATACTCTAAGTTTCTAAGTGCTTTAAAGAGAGAATGCCTAACATGGTGTCTACATTGACAGGAGTCTAGGATGTCAAATGCAGAAGTTTCAAGCCCTTGCTTAACCTGCTGTTTTCTCTACTTTGTTGGTTCTGTTATTCTGCTTGGCTGGCCTCATAAAAGAGCCTTGTGATGAGTTCAAGAGAATACAGTTTCCAGTGGATATATTTGTTGCTTATTTTCCATCCATTTCTGGGAACAAGTCTGTTTTCCACTAATTTGATCAAGAAAGTACTGTGCTGATGTATTTCTCCAAAGTTAGTAGGGAAAATTTTAGTTGGCTCTTATAACTGCATTATGTCCAAGTCATGTTCTCAGTACACACGGCAGATACCACAGGCCGACATCATAACTTGATGAATGATGTTTCCACTCCAGTTGAATGGGCAATGAGTCTTTTCGAACTCTTACCTAATCATTAGCGTTTTTGAATTATTAAAGAAGCCTGGTCACTTTTCCCTCATATTCTACAGCAAAGTGAAATAATTGATTGACTTAATTACCCTGATAATCAGGGAAAAATATATAATCTTTCTTCCTTATATTAATGTCAGTTCCTTTTCCTATATATAAAAGAAAATTCCATTATATTGGTAACGCTCAATTGGCTCTCATACCTTCAGTTCTTTGTATATTTCGTAACATAAAATAGAAGTTATTTAATGCACCATTTTCTCTGGTCTATTCTTTACTAACAATGTAAGTGAGTGTTACATTTTTCATAAAAATATATCAATTGATATGAACTGAAGACATTAAGAGACTTATAAGATTGTATTAGACTATATTTCTGTTCAGATTTAATGTGAAATATGCCAAAGTATTTAACATTTAAAAGCTTGTTAAAACAATTTCAGGGCTCAAGAAAATGATGCCTTGAAATTTCATTAGGTTAGGCACCATTCGGTGATGATGCTAAAAAAAAAACCTGTTGAATTAATGATACAAATAAAATCATTTGTTGATCTGTATAACAAATTCCATTTACTATTTAATTCCGCTCTTCTGTTTAGCTGTTTCCTCCAATTAAGAGTGTCTTGGCATTTTTCTGGAGAGAGAGAGAGATCTTTTCTACACACTGGGTAAAGAAAGCAATTATTATTATTTTTTATTTTTTGAAATAAAGTCTCGCTCTGTCACCCCAGCTGGAGTGCAGTGGTATGATCTTGGCTCACTGCAACCTCCACCTCCTAAGTTCAAGTGATTCTTCTGCCTCAGCCTCCCGAGTAGCTGGGATTACAAGCACATGCCATCACACCCAGGCTCAGCTAATTTTTGTATTTTTAGTAGAGATGGGTTTCACCATGTTGGCCAGGATGGTCTCAATCTCTTGACCTCGTGATCTGCCTGCCTCAGCCTCCCAAAGTGCTGGGATTATAGGCTTGAGCCATCACACCTGGCCTGCCACTATTTTTTTTAAGTAAGGGCAGGTGTTTTTTTGCTTCATAAGTCAATTGTCAGGAACATAGCTGTTAATGACACTTTCCACAACCCTAGTGAGACACGAAGAGGGCACCTTCTTTAAGTCTGAATGAGTTATGCTTATTAGCAAACAAAAAAGCTTCAGACATCCATTCCCTACGTGGAGAAACTCAAACATTCAAAATCACCCAACTTCCCACCATGAGCCACGTGGCTTTCTTAGACCAGGGAGAAGACAGCTCTCTGTGGCCCATTCCTAGATTTCTGGCTGGAATCAAGGTAGACAAATTATATAAACCTTAGTGGGATTCCACCAAATGAGTGACTGTTACCATTGCCTGGTGCCCAATAAATGTAAAACTGCATTACTACAGCAATGTGGCTGATTGCTATGAAGTTATAGGCCTTCAAATGCTTGATTTAACACATTTTTATTGGGCATATACTCTGTGCCTATGACTGTAGACATTATATTCCGAGATACAACATTTTTCTGTGATAGATGACCCCTTAAATATAGCCATGCTTCACACCCACGTAAGGAACATGGATGAGGTCAAGAAAGCAAAGGAAATGGTTCTCTACTCCACTCCCCCTAACATCTAATGCAGCCCACTCTTCTGTCTTCCTTTCCCTAGCTGAAAGAGTAGCTGAAAGAACAGGTTATAAAAACATAAAAGGGAATATGTTTAATCATCAGATAGTATTGGGATGTGTAAATTCTCTCTATATGCTTTGAGATTTTCTCCCAGGAGAGGCGATGGGCATTGCTGAGCCATTTCATAGCAGTCTTTATTGTGTCTCAACACTTCAGACCATGAACATCTTGAGAGCTGGGACCTACTGCCCGGCACAGAGCAGATATTCAATACCTGTTTACTAAGTAAATGTTGGCATGCATCAGCAACACAGAAGATCCAACTTAACAGAATGGCTTTTAACCATGGACAGTTTTTTCTGGCATAAAGCTAGCTGATCATGAGGGCATTAAACTTGAATCTTGGTCTCATACAAACATCCATCTGAAAAAGTGCCCAAATGGGAAAATTACATCAAATCCATCAATTATTTACCCCAGGACCTCTTATTTCAGTATCACATAGAAATCATATTGATGGCAAGTGGAAGTTATGGGCAAAGATCAGGTATTTACTTTTTAACCCAATCCTTGTTTGGCCTGAGTATATCATGAACTGCAAAGTTCAGCCACACAACAATGACATATCAAGAGGTCTTTTATGAAATGCACAACCTTGAATGAGTCTTAATTATATGCTGTTGATAGACCTTTAAAGAAAACATATGAAATTATTATTAAAATGGACTCTTTTTTTCTTCTCCTAAATGTACATTATTATGCACTGATGTTTCCCAAATGGGTTTCTCCATTTGCAAGTGTTTCTAAAACAACTTATCAAGAGAAGTTATGTGAAAATTCAACTACTAGATGGAGTGGCTTTTATAAGCCCTCAGGAATCAATTTGTTATTCTTTTCAGTGGACAGAGTTCTTGCTTTGGTTGAACAATTTCTCCTCCTGCTACAACATTTTATGTATTTTACAACTGAAATAATTATAATACAAATAGGAAAATATGTCATGGAGAGTTAAAATGGGTTATTACTACTGCCTATGAAAACTAAATTTCTAATTACTTTTCTGAGGCAAAAGGGCATTGAGAAAATTTAATATATTGACAAAAATTAATTTTGAATATTTGGAATTCTGCCTCAAGAAAGTAATTAAGAATGAGTAAAGGACAGCAGTTCTACTTAAACCAAGTATGTTGATGCCAAGAGATATTAAAAGTAAGAGGGGTGGTCTCAGGAACCCACAATCAATATTAATAACCAACTCATTCTATTTTATAAAATATTCAGCTTTCCAATTTCCAAATATGAAATCACCACCACCAATTCTAACTCTGTGATGAAAAATAATGGAAAATTAATCTCTATTATTGTAGGGACTAAAATGGAATATTTAACAAGAGAAATGAATCTTAATTCAAATAGTCATACAAATTGAGGACACAGTGATTTTCTAAATAATTCAATTTCCTTCCTATCATTCTCTCCCTAAAATAATTTTAAATACTATTATTCTGTAAATCCAGGGTTTCCTTCAGACATTATTTTAAAAACTAGGTACTTATGTATCACCTACTTTAGTCAAAATGTTTAGAAAGTTTTCAGTGTGTGCTAACAATGCAAGACATAAACAGAAAAATATGCTTTCAAGATGTAAACAATTATATAGAAACAGAACTGGAAGAACGACGTTTCAGTAGCAATACAAAATATGCTTTGGAAATGTAATTGTGATTAAGAAGTATGTATGCAAATTGGATGCAAGCGCAGAATTTTTATGTCATTGAAACTATGAGGCTGTTCTATTGTATTCATTCACGATCAAGCCCTTCTTAGGATTTGTGTGATACAGTTAAGAATTGAGAGATTCCAAGGAACAGAAAGTGTTCAGAAAAAGTGATGTGAACATAGTGAATTAGTAAATAAGACAGGTACCAATGCACTGGAAATTACAGTGTACGTCTCACAGAGCAGTCTGAGAAGTTACACAATGGTTTGTAAGTGCACGCAGGGTTAGTCTATAGGTCAGTGGCTCTCAAAAGGTGGTCTCCCAACCAGAAGCATCAGCAGCATCTGGAAATGTATAGGAAATGCAAATTATCAGGATCCAAATCAGATCCATTGAATCAAAAACCCTAGGGTTGGAGTGCATCTCCATTCTTAGCAAGGCCTTTAGGAGATTCTAGCACATTCTGACGTTTAAGAACCACTGTTAAAGATTATGGAGACATATGAAAAGGACTAAATGAGAAGGGGAAGTAGATTTAACCTTTAAGAAGAACTAAGGTTAGATAAGAAAAAAGAATATTTCATAAGTATAGGTTTTTAGATCATTGAAACAGATTGCCATGGGAGCCAGCTCACATAAAATAACCTCCCACAGAAGATCTTTATAACCAAGGTATTCCTATTTGGAATAGAATAATGTCATTTAGCCAGAAAATAAGAACAAAGAGTGGAGAACCTCTCAAGGTTTTTTAGTCTACAATTCAGGGCTTCTCTGGACTTTTTCAGGAAACTTCTTGTTATGTATATTGTCCAGCAAAGGAAAGCGGCTTCAAAATGTAATGTGTACTAACATAGTATGCAGATATATATTAAGAACTCCACACCATTTTCTCCTAATTCTATTTACAAAGACTATGCAGAGCTTTATAGGATTGCTAAGCCATTTCCTTCACCACCACTGTGAAGGAACCCATGATTATTGAGCATCAAGAAAAACTAAAAGTAATTAACATGTCAGCTTTCTGTTCTTCTTTTCCCCCAAACCGTAACATACTATATCATAAGAGATGAACCCAGGAAAGAACAAACTAAAATGGAAATTTTGCTGTAGGCTGAATTAATACATATCTACTGCAAATTATTTTACAGAATTACTCTGGTAATTATGCAATTTACACTTCTTATAGTGGACATGTTTCAAAAAATACCTAAAAGTTATAAATATTTAGAAATGTATCCCAAGCACTTAAATGTATGACTCTGGGCAACTGTTCTCTCTCGAATCATTTTGTCAATAAAAATGGATCACAGATTACTCACAATTAGTTACTTTAGCTGAGGACTAAAATAATTCAAAGATTTTTCCCTTTTTGTTTACAAGACATTAGATGTCATTTCCAAAAGTAGCTGTGTATCTTCCAAAGTCAAATTCCCACATATGTAGAGACACAAAATTCTTTGACCAATCTTGCACTTATTTTAGTTATATGTTAAATTGTTTAGCTTTCCTTTTCCCCTACATGCATACTGCCTGCTCACCACAACTTGTACAAAAACTAAAGAAAACATTTAGCAAATTCTGGTAGCAATGCATTTAAATGAGTTGAAAATTGGATCCATTTAACCAAACACCATGGAATAAACCAAAATACTCAGATCATAGTGGCATTTGGTCCCTCGTATAAAGAATAAATAAATTTGATTTATTTTAAAATATAGCTGAATTAAAAGCAAACACAAGTGACAAAAGTAGAGTACCTAAATGATCTCTTTTTTTTTAAAAGATCAACAATTATATTGATTAACTTTCTGTATTAAAAACATCATTTTTAGGCCAAGCATGGTAGCTCGTGGCTATAATCCCAGCACTTTGGGAGGCTAAGGCAGGTGGATAGCTTGAGGCCAGGAGTTCAAGACCAACCTGGCCAACATAGTGAAACCCTGTCTCTACAAAACATACAAAAATTAGCTGGCGTGGTGGCATGAGAATCATTTGAACCCAGGAAGCAAAAGCTGCAATGAGCTGAAATTGCACCACTGCATTCCAGCCTGGGTTGACAGAGTAAGACTGTTTCAAAATAAATAAATTAAAAATAAATAAATAAAACATCATTTTTAGCTTCTTGACCCAAAGAAATCAATGTTACAAATACCTAGTACAAGTGTCCATATAAGTAGAAATTTAAAACGAACTTTAAAAATTTGTTTCTTCTTTTCTTTCTTCTTTTTTTTTGAGGCAGAGTCTCACTCTGTCATTCAGGCTGGGGTGCAGTGGCGTGATCTCGGCTCACTGCAACCTTTTCCCCCTAGGTTCAAACAATTCTCCCACTTCAGCCTCCCGGGTAGCTGGGATTATAGGTATGTGCCACCATGCCCAGCTCATTTTTGTATTTTTAGTAGAGACAGGGTTTCATCATGTTGGCCATGCTGCTCTCGAATTCCTGACCTCAAGTGATCCACCTGCCCCCGCCTCTCAAAGGGCTGAGATTACAGGCGTGAGCTACCTCACCTGGACTAAAATTCGTTTTTTCAAAAGTATGTTAGAATTTATCACCAGCTTGAATGTAATACTCCTTAAAATTTCACTCAATTTTCAGGACTTACATTGACTCCAATTTTCTTCTCTAAAGTTACGATCTAAAAGAATGAATAAAGAAATGGTGAAGAAAAGAGGGGGACCCTCTCACTTAAAGGTAAATTTTGAAAAACATAATTTCCTGATTAATTAAGAATCCAAATAAGAGTGGAAAAATAAGACATTAAGTAGTAAAATATTGTACTTTCAGGAAAAATTATTTGCCATTAGTGTTGAGAGAAAAGGCAAATTAAATTCCTTCTTGCAGTCAAAAAAATGCAAAATGTAACTTTTGGAAACATTCAAAAAGATAGATTATGCAATAGCACAATGGGTTAAAGTAGAGTTTGCTCAAAAACAATGATTTCCATCTAACCAGCCTCTACATGTTCAAGAACAAAAGAAAACAAAGCAAGGAAAGCAAAACTTTGAAAGCTTTCCTAAATTGCAGGTGTGAACATTTCTCCTGCTGGGGCTAAAACAGAATTCATAGTATTCCCTGAATAACTGTGATGACTCTGCCATGCCCATTTGCTCAGATTCTGGGAGTAAACAATTCTTCCCTCAAAAACCCATATAAACTATGAACCTCAAGAATTCCATGGTGATTTAAGTTATTAGCTTTACCTGTCCAAATCAAACTTTTCCATTATTAATTGATCTATATGAAAAATACTTCAAATAGATGGAAAATATCAATGGAAACTAGATCAAGAATATACTTAAACTGTCCTCTAAACTATTATAAAAATGTACTTTGTTTCACCATGAGGCACCCCGTTTAGTCAAAAAATACAACACAGGAAAGCTTTTAGTAAATATTTTGATAAGAACTAAAGGTAATCACACTACTTTATGTAATGACTTTGACCTATGATTACCGATATGTATTAAACATACCTCTTATCCATGTGAGCAAGTTTGAGCTGGAAGTTCCTCTAACATCAAACAGTTTCAAAAGTGGCAAGAGAGGTGACAGGGTCCAACTTACAAACCTTCCCCCCAACACAATTTCTTATAGTTTTAACTCACTTGTAGTAACATTGTAATGTGTTATATATAAAAAATATACTATCTTAATATGCATTCTGAGATATGGTAATAACCTTCTGTGTTTTCCTCCAACTTGTATAGCTCTAATTTCCCAAAAAAACAATAAACAACTAAAAGGATTGGTTTAAAAAAAAAAAACTGTCTTAAACCCATCAGTGTTTATAATAAAATTAGAATCAAATGTGGTGATGCTCCTCCTGGCATATTTGCAAGATTCTTAGAACACATGGGACTGCCACAGATTTCCACCTATCTTGGAAAACAAGAATGGCCTTCTTTTGATTCAAGGTGGATATTTCCTTTTGCTTTGTCTTCAGTGTCCATCTGCACAGCTGCTTTGAATGTGGACGTTTCCCCAAATTTGTAGTATTTATTTAAAATCAGAATTATATGTTCAAATGTATAAAGGCAAGATATTTAAAATTTTATTTCAGTCATGATTTACTTCTATCAAAAAGTTTGTTTATACATATAAATAAAAGTGTGTTTATATGTCCAGTTGTCCAAAATTATGCAATATATACTTTCATATTATATACATATTCTGGGTGAAGTTACTGTTTCTTTTAATCCAGGAAACATTTTGAACAAATCTGAATTAATCTATGTTATAAAGTTAATACAATCTAATCTAAGAATATACATCGAATTAGATGCTTATTAAAGCAGTGAATAGCAACTCAGTGGCAAAGAGTTGAATCCCCTAGGTCCCTAAAAACAGCATTCATGCAGCTGTAATATAAAGTTACCATTTCTCTGAGGATAGGATTAGGAAAGAACTGGAGATTCAGGGAAGAAAACATGAAGTTAAAATTTTGGCAACACAAACTATATAAACAGATTTGGATTTCCTCTTATTCTTTGAGTTCTCTACCAATCTTCAGTATATAAGAGAAAAATCAGCAAAGCTGGCTGTCTCTCAAAATATAGATATGCAGTATGTAAAACTAGTCCTAGCACAGTCTTTCAAACAATGTTGGGTCCAGGTTGTTTTAGAGGCAATAACAGAATTATAAATAATTTAAACCCAAAGCCTGGTTTCACTCTAACTATTTGTCAGTTCAATTAGAAAATGATGACTACAAAAATAGAAGAAACAGAGTTACACTGGTGCAGACATGGCATCCTTTTTAGCAGGGAATGAAAGCTCTCATCTGTGTTCTTTATGCAACTGAGCTAACATGGAATTTGGTGAGTAAGATGAAGTCTGTCCTTTAGGTTACTGCCTGTTATAATGCTTTAATTGCTTTAATAAGCATTTAATTCACTGAATATTCTTAGATTAGACTGGATTAACTTTATAACATAGATCAATTCAGATTTCTCCAAAATATTTCCTAGAATAAAAGAAACAGTAACTGTCATCTGGAATTCTTACAAATTCAAGAAGCTATAACCAAATCTCATTTTGCTAATTATGTGTCATTAGGTATTTTCAAATTCAATTTGTTACTCTTGTTTTTGCAGCATTCCTGGATAGCTAGTTATGGGAAATAATCCCTTATTAGGCCAATTGTTTTCTGGTAAGAAACATTTGGTAAGCGTGGTGAACTATAAACTGCTATTATAAGTTTCATCTCATAATAGTTTATTCTTACACAGCAGAGTATTTGAATTCCAATTCCAAACACCAATATGCAAGACAACCATGGAGCCTGTCTAAATTTCCTGGTGGTTAATGTTAATTTTTAGTCAAAGCAAAGAACAGTGTTATACGACTGTTTTGAAACAGTTTCTGAGGCTTTGCCTTAGTAATTAATAAGCTGACACTGCATACTAAACACTTATCAACACAATCAATGGGGCTGCTTCCTTCTTGGGAAGATAAGTAAATCGAATCAAAGAGTTTCTTTTTTTTTTTTTGGAAGAGACTGAAATATGCCACAAATATAGTGGTTCTTTTGGAGAATTTCATTCCCAGCAGTATCATCTTGGTAACATTTAACAATTTCACTATTTTACCATTTTGAAATGCCAAAAAGAACACACTGATCCTGCAGCTAGGCTTATTAGAGAAGAGCAATCTCACAGGCAAGACAGAGAGGAACATGGTCCACTGGGAAAAGGGTAACAGAAAAAGACAGAAAACAGTGGATAACAAACAAAGCCAAGCACTACTTCAATGAGAGATCTGATTTCCATCAGAATTTAAAACTTTACACACTAAATAATAATCACCTATGGCTTAAGATTCTGGTCATAACATTCTTTTTACATACACATATATTAATGTTGTTAAAATGCAAGGACATGAATGTCTAATTTGCTTTCCTAACAATGAGTATGCAAGCACAGTAATTTGATTTCTGAAAGGCCAGAAATGAGTATTTCCACCTTGTGGCATCATTTTACCCCCCGTGGACACTTAGAAACACAATGAGACCTTTCCCCATCAGACACTTGATACATACCTCAGCTAAGAGCGCGCCTCGCCTGGAGTGGGAGACATCTTTGAAACAAAAAGAGTCGGTTTACAGTAAGTTCTCCTGATAACCTCAAATGGATTACTTTTTAAAACCATGTCCAACATCAAGACTCTTGCCCAACTATGGTAACTGCCATTGTGCCTACAAATAAATGCCTGTAGAATGCAATGTTTGAACTTCTGGAGGTGCATGTCTTCTGTTCATGTATGGATATAATCAGAAAATAATTTGTCTCACTTAAAAACGATACAGGCCTTTTATTTTTATAAAATTGCTCTCAAGTGAGTTAGAGAGTGGGGGAGGGGGAGGAGTACCAGCGAAAAAAGGGACAGAGAAAAATCAATCAGTGTATCTTCCCTTGCAAACTGTCAGTAGGGTAGGATTAGAAAAGCAACACTTTAAATCAGATAAAGTCCTATGGGAACCTTAAAGGTTGGTTGCTCTGAGCTTCTCAATATTCTGCAAAATAGATTGATGTCAATGGTGACCCCACTGATACTCAGTGTCCACTGAGTTTCCTCTAAGAAATTGCATTTCCCCCATTCTTCAAAAGATATTAACTTGGTAATAAAAATGAGGAGAAGTTATGGGACCCATAAAGATATCTTTTAACACCTTTAAAACCAGTAAATCTGTTCTAATCTCTTATTGGATTACATGCCCGAGGAGGCTTAATATATCAAGAAATCAACAACAAAGGCAAGAATAGCACTTATTTGGAGGAAAATAAAAAAAGATGGGAGGCAAAATGATGAACATGTTACTAAACGTTTTTTTTTTTTTTTTGGTTTTTCTCATCTGTTCAATTTCAAATCTCTGAGAGACAATCTATTAAAATCAGAAACATGCATGTTGCTTTAAACTTTCAAATGACCAAATGACAGTTTCTCACATCTATTACGGCAAATGTATTTGTATCTGGGAGGTGATTCGTTTATGATTTGTAAGCCTTAACAAGAAATGTGTTTTAAAAATGCAACATTAACTTTAGTCATCTAACGGCTATTTCTGAGTTAAATGGCTCCATCAACACTCAATTTTAGGTATTAGTTACATGGACATTTGTTTTTCCTCAGAGAGAAGTGGTTCCTGTAGCTTTTTCTATATCAGAAGTTTATTATTTGACATTCATCTCTTTCTATGACATTTACTATTTTACATTAGTCAGTTTCTAGGTTTGCAGCAGAGATCGATGTATTTCCCTGGGAAGACCACTTGCTAGGCATTCAGCACCAACTCAAGCGCCCGTTTTTCAAACATGCACAATTACACATTTTCTACAGACAGACATCAGTGCATACAGAGCCAGGTGCACACACATTCAATAACTAGTAAATGGTAGAAATCTCCAGAAGTAGCACGGATCACAGTTAACAGGCTAGGGCCATACAGCTAAGTAAACACCGACGCACGATTCGCTCACACAGAATAAGAACTCCACGAAGGACACTTGGGGACCACACTGGTCATACCCGAGGGGGCGGGAGGCGGAAAAAGTATTTCCAAACGCAACTCTGCCAGGTCTTACCCTTCGCATCCCCCGGTCCTCGGGACAGAAGCTCCCTTGGCACCTCTCACCCAGCTCAGGGGCTGCTTGTCCGACAGAACGAAATGTCCCCCACTGATTACGGAGAGCTCTGCAGGGAGCCGAGGCCCCCGCCCGGGCCAGGGGAAGGCGCCGGCGCCGCGGGAGTCAAGAAGAGGCGGAGGCGGAAAAGAAGTGGAGAAGGAAGGGGTGACTGAGGGAGTAGCGTGCGGAAGGCGGCGCCGGCGCCGGGCTGCGGGCGAGGCGGGGTGGGGTGGAGCGGGGTGTGCCTCCCGCGGGCGGTCAGCGAGTCAGTCCGTCCGCGCGCCGGCGTCCCGGTCTCCAGTGCCCGCCCGCGACAGCGACCGGGACTGGCTCCCCGCTGCTCCGACAGCCGGCGACCCTCGCCCCTTCCCCGGCTCTTCACTGGGTCCTCCCGCGAGCCCCGCCTGGCCCAGCGTGGGGCCGCCCGTCTCCGCCAGCCTGGGCGCCCGTCGCCTCGTCCCGCTCGCGCGGTCCCTGCCTCTCCCTCCGCTCGCGCTGTCTCTGGCTCCCTCTCGCTCCAGTCCCATTTATGAAGCACGGTCCCATCACGTGTTAATGAGCCTTTGTCCTGCCCTGGCAGCGGCGGCGGCGGCACAGACCCCGCCGAGAGAACTGCGCGGGGAGGGACCTGCGCGCGGCGCCTGCGGCTCCAAACTTTGCTTGGCGCGGGGGACCCGCCGCGGCGCCAGCCCTGGGGCCAGAGGGGACAAGCCTCTTCAGCCCGCCTCACCTACTTCTCCTCTTCCTCCTCCTCCGCCGCCGCCGCCGCGTTCCCCGAGGCCCCCGCTGCCATAACCCCGCAGTGCTCTCGGGTACCCTCACACCCTGGCCAGGCCAACAAGGGGGTCGTGCCTGCGCCGCCCCCGACCTCTGGGCCATTAATCACGCGCGCCTCGGCAGCGCGCAGCGCGAACACCTTGCGCGGGGGTCACGTCTGGGGCGGCGGACTGAGCCGGAAGGGGAAGGGGAGCGGGAGCCCTGAGACCGAGGCGCGCGGGGCCCGGGGGTGCGGTCTCGCGCCCCCTCCCTTCTCCCCAGGCCGCCCCCGCGGCGGGTGGCAGCGAGCCGGGCCCGGGGCTAGGCTGAGCTTGGGGACCGCGCCGCGCAGCCCCCGGGCCGTTTGCTACCTGGCTGCGGCCGCGCTGCCACCTGTCCTCCGCCCTCGGGGCGCCGCCCCGCTTCGCACTGGGCGCCTTCTCCAGCCCCCGCCGCCCCTGCCCGACGCGACCACTGGGTCGCGCCCCGCCCGCTGGTCCCCGATGCAAACAGTTGGGCTCCGTAGGCGGCTGGCTCCGCTCCTCCCGGCACGGCGCGCCCCCTCCCCGGCTACCCGGGGCCCCGCTCCTCGCACCTTCTCGCTGGAGAAGGACGCCCCACTCCAGGGCCGGGCTGGGGGCTCTGAGACTCCGGGGCGGCCGCGGCGGGTGCCTGGGGAGCCGCGGTATGCTCGGCGACCGCGGCAGGAATTAGGGGACATGCTCGTTAATTGGTTCCACTATCAGCCGCCGTCTGCCTCCCGTGTGCACGGATCAAACCTTAATTGGTCTTTGCATTTATCATGGTGAATTGCGAACCTCCAAACAAGCCCCGGCCGCCGCTTCTGCCGTGGAGGCGCTCCCCTCCCCCCGCCGCCGGGGCCCCGCCGGGTGTGCGGCGGCGATCGTGGTTATTTAGACATCTTTATCTCTCGTGAGTTGGGACGGGAGAGGATCGCACGGCTTCCACCTGACGGAGCCACGTCACGTCGGCCACAAGGGCCTGGTGCTGGGCTCTGGGTTCGGTTCCCGGCCCTCCTCTTGTGGCTGCCTTGGCGTTCATTTTATGACACCTTGCTGGTGTTCCAAGACACCATCCCGCACCGCCCTGTTTCACCGCCTCCACTGGCTTCCCGCCCCTGGTCAGACCCCAACAGCAACCGTAGTATATCTGGACCCCATATTTGAACTACGTGGCGAGAATCTGGGAAAGCGAACTTCTCAGGGAAAGTAGGAAGATGGTTGAGTTCAAGGTCCTGGAGGAGGGAAGGCTGTAAATCCGTTTTGGAAACGTCAGGCCAAATCGTACAAAGGCTTCCCGCAGAGCACTAGAGCAGTTTTTGAAAATCCCCCTAGACTACTTTAGACTGGAGTTATTTCCGTCAAGCAAGTGACCATTTGACTCCATCGAGAGTCCACCGCTGAAGTGATTAAGTCCTACTGGGTAGGTGATTGGAAAAGGTTATCAATTAAGGTCTGAAGGACCCATCAACAGCTTGAAGAAATGACTGCACGATAGATAGTTAGTAGATGTGGAATTAGTGCTGAGCCTTAACCCTGCTGCTTGGGGCAGGCTCCACTCACAGGCATTTTCAGCCCACCTACAAGGCAGAAACAGCTCTAGCGCGAGATTCAAAGGGAAGGGGAGGAGGCTTCAACATACGTTGCTGTTTTCTTTTAGGAGTTGTGGTTGTGAGATATTCCCTTCACCTCAGACCTCTGGCAGGAGGAAATATTTGCAAAAATTTTCTCTCTTCATGACCTCCCAGAATCTGATTTCCCAAGTGGCCAGATGACTTGACAATAAATAACTTCAGTCCTCCACCTGGGAGCTCAGGTTCAAATGATTGCTAGTAATTAAAAGAAAGGATCCAGGCAGAACTTCCTCTGACTGTGATAAGGACATCTTTAGTCACAAGAAACCTGGGGGAGCTGGACTCCTAAAGTGCTTTCAGGGCACAGGATTTCACCTGGGTGCTGCCACCCTCCCCTGTAGCTGGGGACCATGTGCTGTTGGAGTGGCAGAGCTGTCCAACATCACTCAGCTAGACAACGCTGACACACCCTGGTGGTGCCCCTTCTATAAGGAGCACTCTCCCACATGTTGACCTATAGCTTCATCGTGGTCAGCATCAACCTGTGAAAGGTCCTCTGTGAAAATCTTATAGCTCAACTCAGCCACATCAGCTTTTGCTTTTTCATAAAGAGGAACAATCTGATTATCGTGTCTCTAAGTCATCCCAAATATCTTTTGATTGATGGTGGATTTCTTCACTGAATTCTATGAAATTCCAAGCAGAAACCTAAGATCGTTGATGGGCCAATGTGACCTGTGGCCAGAGCCAATAATTCAGAATTTCATTTAGTCGTGACTCCAGCCGAGATGACTGTTTAGTTTGCTATTCTGTTGTTGTTCAGGGTTGGGTAGGGGGGAAGTGGAGGAGCCTGATAGCTGAATTGTACTGACTTTCCATTTAGAGCTCAAGGATAATACTCAGTAATGGAGTCAAAATTTGACTTACGACCTGGCGTTTTATCACCACAAGTGAATGCTTTGTCAAAACCAAGAGAGCTATGTTGCTTGGCAAATACTGTTCTTGTGGACATGCACGTGCATCTTTAAATTTTCATCAAAGTCTTAGACTGACAGTTAGAGAGCTGCTGCACTTTTCCCTTGGATTGGAGCTGCTGGAAGAGGGGCAGAGATCAGACAGCAGATGGCGTGAAGGCAAGATGCTCTTCAGTACCTTGGAGTTCACATTTTGCAAGGATCACCTTTATGTGAGAGGAAATGATTTAGTTTCCACATGTGGTTGGCCGTCCGCTGTACTCCTAAGACAGTCAGCAAGATGACAAATGCAAGCTGTCAGCCTCCTTATTAGGAACACTATGTTGAGGGCACACATAAATTTAACATGAAATGTTGAATGGCTCTTGGACATCACAAACCCAGGTTGAATTTGAATCCATGACCTTCTGAGGAAAGGCTCTGGCAGCCCCTGAAAAGGCTTCACTAGTCCTTTCAGTGCTAGGCTGTCTGGTTTTTCAGATCCTTATCCTTTTAAAATTAGAACAGGGCTATGATGAGCCAATTTACTGCCGTTCTGTGTAATTTAGGTTATTCACTCAGTGAAATGTAGAGGATGAGAGCACAGTTAAGGCTGCGTATTTCAACGTCAAAGAAAGATCTCAATTTATGCCTGCCAAAGTGTTAAGAGTTCTACTGGCCATAGAGCATCAAGGAAGCATATCTGCTTTAATGAGATAGCTGTGGATCCAAAAGGAGCTCTACTTCAAGATGTTTTTGGTTTTATTTTAATTTTTTAACTTGTCATGGTTTGTCGTGCATCTCTCCCACTCCCCAAATGGGTGGTCTCTTGGGGCTGATGAGTCATGATTTCCTGGTTTAGAAAGCAACATCACTCTCTTTTAGAGTTTTAGGGGTTCGGTCCAAGTTTGGCCCTCACGTTTTCTTTGGTATTTTCAGTGTGATACTCACACTACAGGGCTGGAACACTCACTGATTAAGGACATTTTAGGAATGATATTATGACTACACGATTTCATTCTAATTCGGAGCATTGCTTTAGAGTTTCGACAGCTGTTATTGGCTCTCCTTTGAAGCATTAAAATGTGTTGTTTTTTAGTGGCTCTGCATCACTAGATGGGAGTCTGCTTCTTCACTCCCAGTCTAAAGGGTGTCAGTAAGCCTGCAGACTGGGCTGGGGCTCTGCCATCCACAGCGTGAGGTCTGAAATGCCTGCTCCTGAGATGCTCCATCAGCGATGCAAGCGACTAAAAGAAACTCCTGTACTACTTCCGTGTGCTTCTCAAGAACTACAAGTCGGTGTTGAAAAAGATTCTTTTTCACTCCACCATCCGAAATTAAACTTTTGAAACCTGCTCTAGGTGGAGAATCGAGCTGCCAGGGTAGGGAATGAATGGGTAAGGAAGGAAGGGCTGTGGTTGTCTTGGACCTTGGGAGATACTGCGTTGTATTAGGTACAAAGAAAATTACTGCCCCTTCTCAGTGATCTTTCCATATAACGAAACATACGCTCACTCGGGTTTTGTTGTTGTTGTTCACCTTCTCACCTTCTTTCATTAAATCCAGATCTTTAACATCCCAGCTGAGCCATGCAGGGAAGGCTGAAAAATGGCAGGAAGGCATTTTCCTTTGTTCATGTGTTTTGTTTTGTTTTTCATCACCAAGCAGAGGATCGGTAATGAGGAGATGGATCATCCTTTCATTTCAAACCATATGAGGAGTATGTTCCAACAGATAAAAACAAGCACATTGTGCAAAGACGGGGGGTGAGAAAGCAGGTTAATAAAGCTTTTGTTCCCCTTTGATTAAACTCTTACATACGAGTCATCACAACTTTCTAATTAAAAGGCTATAAACATTGTATGTCTAAATCTCTCACTTTAAAAAAATAGGGCAAGCAGCAGTATTATAATGCTAAAATATGGCAAAGAATAGAAACATACTACTAAAATATATGTACATCTTAATCCCTTGGCCTTCTGAGTAAACTCTCTTCTTGGTGTTCTTCATGGTTTATTTCAACTTCAGGTAGCAATTTGAAAAAGAAAAAGAAATGACCATCTGTCTTGGTCTATGAGGGTTAAATGAAACAATATACATAAAACCACCAGCCTGGTACCTGGCAGTTAGACTCTCAATAAATGATTGCTGTTTTTATTTCTCCCACAACTTCCGCTGCACTGTAGCTGCATCTGTGTAAAGCGTATGGAGAGGACCACAGCATGGCTGAGGCTCTTTAATTCTCAAGCCATAGAGCAGGCAGCTGATTCATAAATAAAGTGCTCACATTTTGAGGCTTTCTTGGGGCTCAGCTGTGACTTCTTCGCTGTCTCTCCCATTCTAAACAGATGCCATAGATTATCTGTCTTGCACAGTGGTCTGGATGTACTGATACCTTGAGAAGCCCCCATTATCTACCTCCTGCAGTTCACCAGCTTTCCCTTGAAATGCAGCTGCCAGGAAAAATGAGAACTGGCAAAAGCCAGTGGGGTGTGTGGTTCGTCTTTGGGTTCCTTGTCTGGTTTGTTGTATCTAAAACATTGTTAAAGAAACAGGCACAGCTTAGGCCTTATTGAAGAATTGAAAGTATCAGATTGTTTTTGAATTTTTTGTTTAAAGAATCATTAATTTAGACAGGGTGTAATTGAGATTTGAGACCATTTTGGGATATAGATTTTACCCCCAATTCTGGTGCTGATGGCCCAGGCTATCACGTACCATTTCTAGACCTCACTTCTCTATTCTGTGAGATGGGAATATAACTCATCTCTCTAACCTCCTTTATACGGTCTTTGTGAATGTCTAATGAGATAATAAAGGTAGAAAGACATTGGTAGAGCTTCAAGAAAATTCAAATAAAAGATTTTATTATCATCAATAATTGATTTAATGGTTCACTGATTTCTTAGTTGTGTCAAATTACACAGAATATTTTAATTATTCTTCTCATCTCAAGAAAGAACAATAAATAAATTGTGAATCTTAGAGCTTTGACAGCATTGATTTTTGTACTGAAGGCCCAGAGAAGAGGATGTGTTAATAACCAAGTTAAAGACTCTTAAGCCAGAATACTGGATGAATGTAAAGGGTGATTATGAATATTGAAAGAAATTTTAGTTCGTGGCATGATGGTATATCTCTTTAAGCTGAGAATTGACTGATTGCTGTAGTCTAAATGTTGGCGTCCTCCACAATTCATATGTTGAAACTTAACGCCCAGTGTGATAGTACCAAGAGGTGGGAACTTTGGGGCGTGATTAGGTCACGAGGGCTCTACTCTCATGAAGATGAGATTCGTGCCCTTATAAAAGAGGTTCAAGGGAGCTACCTTGCCTGTTTCACCACGAGAACACACAGCATTCATCTCTTCCATCATAGCTTGGTCTTGAACTTCCCAGCCTTTGGAACTGTGAGAAAGAAATTTCTATTATTTCCAAATTACTAAGTCAGTCTACAGGTTTTTTTGCTGCAGTGGCCCAAGTGGATGAAGACGTTGATCAACCTGTGATTAGTGCTACTACATGCTACACACTGTTGCCCACTGGGGGTTACTTTTTCAACTTAAGAGGACATAGCTCCCTTATATGTAAAAATATAAAAGCATCCAATTTATTACCCTCTAAAAGTATCCTTGTTCTCAAAACTGGGGTTGCCGAATGTTCAGGCTGCATATTCTCCCTGTAGTAGGCATTGAGTAAAATAGTGATAGCTTCATCTCTGTGTTGTGTGTGGTTCTTAGGCATCAGAAGAACAACTGTAGGTGTAGAAATCCCATGCAATAAGTTAATTTAGGAACCACTAATAATTTCTGAGATATCTCATGTATCAACTCAGTACAACACTAGTGTTAAAGTTATTAAAGAACATAGAGGGGGACAATGAACCATTGGTTAATGTTTTAAAAAATTCTTTAGTTTGGGGCTGTCTATCATGATCTGTTTTTAGGAAAACCCTAATTTTTTGCCATGACCAGTCCTCTGACTTCTTCCCTCCTTTGTCACCTTCTAGAGGAAGCCTTTCTTTCCCCCTTCCGCAGTTCTTTCTTCCTTTAATAGCTGTCTTTTTTAAAATGAAGAACCTGTGGGGGGCAGAGTAGAGATACAGGAAAGGAAAAAGGAACTGAAGGAATAAAGAAATAACAGATAAAGAGAAAATAAGAAAGATTTTTCAGAACTATTTATATCCCTTAGAGTCCATTAAATATAAAAATGAGAAACTCGAGATGGTACGTGAAATTTGCGACCTGACACTTTGCCTAATGTGAAGTGGTAATGGCGTTCAGCTTTCCCGTGGCAGCCCTAAGAGTCTGACTTTGGAGGATTCCTCCCATATTCTGCCAGGAGAGACCCGTGACTAACTTATTTCTGTTCTAAAAGACCTCGGTGAAGAAGACTGGTCTAGAATATCTCTGAAAGTCATAGCACATAACAACAGAGTGGATATTTATTTTTACTTTATTAAATAATGATTTAAAGATACCACGATGTCAAGATGACATCGTTAGGTGACATGGCCATAATATGTTGGGACTAATGTGCTCATTTGATTGGGTCACTGAGTCAAGTCCTAAGTTCAATACTCAGGTTCATCATCTAATTTTTAGCCCTTTATTATTTCTATGTAAAAATAGCATTTAAAAATACTGTTTTAATAAACACCGAAGCATAATCATTATAAAGAAAAGCTATGTAATAGAAAGTTTAAGTGAAAGTCCCCACCACATACTACCATCTCTCAATTCCTTACCCAGAGAAATTTGCTGTTAAGTGTGATGTATAACCTTTTAGCCATTGTTTGTATATCTAACTGGTTAGATGAATTAAAGGACAAATCCCTAGAAGTAGAATTTTCCAGTCAAAGTTTTGTGCATTTCAAATGTTGAAATAAAATGCCGGTTGCATACCAAGCCCTATAAATGGATTTGATCAACTCATGTAAGTACATGGCTAGATACAAGTGAAAACCCCACCCAGCCCCGTCTCTAGGACAGCATTGGGAGAGCTCAAAGATGGCAGACAAGGGGACAGTAGCATTCCACACCCCAGGGGCTTTAGAAATTTGTAGGAGGAGAGGTATTCTGTTGTTACCATGATTAGGAGGTTAAAATAAGGGGTCGGGATATTGGGCTTGATGCAGTGCACAGGGCGGTTCCACGCAATTAAATGTTGTCCTGTGCCCACACAATTACAAATGTTTTGGTGGGCATCCATATTGGTGAAGAACCTGCTTATCATTCTGGGCCCAGAGCCTAACTACATTTTACATATAAACTCAAAGTTGATTTTTGCCATTGTTGTTGTTCACGGTTTTAATACACATTGAATTTTTTAGGAATATAACCACCATGTAAATTGAGAGTTAAAACATTATGGAAAATTGCCTCATTGTGGCATTTAAGCCCTAGACCAACATATTTTTATCAGTTTATATTCACTACTTGGGCATTTGCAGGGTTTCTATGTATAATCTGACTGTACCACCACTATGCCTAAGCTTATACATCGTGATAGATGTATTACATAAATAACTTTCCTTTGGGTTCATTTCATATCATATTTAGAGAATTATACTGACTTTTTTAAAAAGTGTGGACTAAGTATATTATTTATTAATTTGATTTCACTTAAGGTAGGATTACAGTACAAAATATTTATTATAAGGGCACAGTGGCTCACGCCTGTAATCCTAGCACTTTGGGAGGCTGAGGCGGGTGGATCACCTGAGGTCAGGAGTTTGAGACCAGCTAGCCAACATGGTGAAACCCCGTCTCTACAAAAAATACAAAAATTAGCTAGATGTGTTGGTGCACACCTGTAATCTCACCTACTCGGGAGTCTGAGGCAGGCGAATTGTTTAAACATCGGGGGTGGGGGCGGGGTGGAGGTTACAGTGGGCTGAGATCGAGCCATTGCACTCCAGCCTGGACAACAAGAGCGAAACTCCTTCTCAAAAAAAAAAATAAATAAAAATGAGCTGTGTCTGACAAGGTTGAAACCTACTGTTCCAGAGAGCAGTCACATTTCCCTGTTCAGATGTGCTCTGCTGGCTCATGTGATCTCTGGTTCTCTGATTCCACCTGCTGGCTCCTGAGATGCTCACCTTTTCCATGCCCCAGAATCCACAGGTTAAGAGTTACTCCAAGCTTACACCACAGCCTCAGAGAACATGACCCAGACAGGTCCATTCTGCCTCGTGCACTCCAAAGAAACAGGCAACTTATTGGTAGAAGAGTTCCTCTCAGTTTCTAGGAGAAAGCAAGTTTATCCACCTGGTGACCATGAAGCACATCTGAGAGGTGTGAAAACGGGAAGATATCCACTCCCTGCCTATGGTAACCAGTGCTTTTTGCAGTTGTAGGTATGGAAGGAGAGAGTGCAAGTGTAAGAGATTATTTAGTTGCATTTCAGGATATTTCTGTCTCCCTCTTATTCTCCTAAAATGATTTATTACTGTTTTTTGACCTTTGCTTTACATAATGTAAAAATACTTTCTTTCTCCAAAATATTGACTATCTATGAAATTACAAGACTCTGAAATTTTAAAAAGAAGAATTCTGAATCCATCACTAAAATGTCAGCCTCATCCATCAGAAGACAAGTTCTGTGAGCGTAGGGTTCTGCATGTTTTGGTCATCATTCTAGTCCCAGCATGTAGAACAGTGCCTAATCTGTTCTCAATGATATTGATTGAATTAATGCATTCTGACATTGTGTAAAGAATCTTTGCCTTTTTTTTTTAAGTTACAGAGATGTGGCAAATATTTCTCGTTTCCCCATGCAACTGTGCTTCCAAACATCAAAGTTCAAATCTTTTTGTTCAACCTTGTTTAACCCTAATCTGCTAATTTACTCCAATGTCATGAAGAACCAGTATTGTGCTGGATCACTGTCACATAGGAGTATCACGCAGACTTATGTATAATGAGTTTCATCTAGAAATCATAAAATCCCTCTATAGTATTTCATTCTTGAAACTGTGTTTCATTTGTATTTTTGTTTTCCTTTTCAGTATATTTTTTGCAAATCAAATCTATCACTCTTGCTTCTCTTTTAAAGCAAAGTGAAAAATCAAGCGTCCTGCTCATTGACAATGTTAAGATGGAATTGCAGTGTTCTGGGGGTATAGGTCATCAAGCTTTGTCACCTGTGATCAAAGTCAGTGTGCCCTGGAGTGTGCCAAGCCATTTTCCTTCAGTCTGTGCTATAACTGGTACTTTTTGCACTTTTAGGTGTGGAAGATTGCGAGTAGCAATCTGAAAAATCTACCTTATCTACCTCAAAAGAAGGGGGCAACGACTTAGCGTTGTTCCCAGCCTGCTCTGTGTCATCAAAGGTAAATGTTTCAAAGACTGGTTCTCCATTCCTGTGGTGGGTAATATACCCCACAAAACATCACTGCCCAATCAAAGGCCCATATAAAAGTACTAACCGATCCTAAAGAAACAGAAAATAACAGGCACTCCTCCTGTGTTTCTTCATTTATCTACCTTTGTGGACGTCTGCTGAAAATTGTGTATCCACCATAACTCTTACTCCATTACAATCATAGTATAACCATTGTACTAGGATCTGAGATAAATGCAAAAATAAATACGATGCAGTCCTTGGCCTTGAAGATTTTACAGTGTGGTAGGGAAATACGGACATGGATACAGAGATTTACTTGCAAAGACGTCCTTGAATTGGATAGATTGCTGTGGAAACATAGAAAAAAGAGTAACTAATCGTTTCTAAAGTGGGTTTTTTGGGTAATGGAAGAGAATTAGGAAAGGCCTCTTAGGAATGAGATTTGATCTTGGCTCTGAAGAATACATTCAAGTCATAGAAAACACCAAACCTAAGGCTGAAAAGTAGGAATAAGAATGACGTATCTAGCAAATGGAAAGTTTGGAGGACTTAAAAAGAAAAGTGTGGAAATAAGTCAGGAGATGAGACTGAAAGTGGAAGGTTGAAAACTTTTCTTAAAGGATAGTATATATTGGGCTGAGACTTTTAGACTTAAGGACTTATCTTATTCATCATACGCTAGAAGGAGTGGAGAGAAGACAGGCTGCAGATACAGTGACAATTAGAACACATTTAGGAAAACAGGAGGAGAGAGAGCAGGGGAGCAACCTAGGGCATTGGTCTTCAGTAGAAGTGATAACCTCAAAGGACTTTAGGGCTCTGCGGGTATCTTGAATAATTAAAGGGCTGAGTATAAGACAACAGAAAGTCATGGGACCTGCAGTGGCAGAAAGATGAGGTGCCCCAAAGCACTCAAATTCAATATAAAAAGTAACAACGACAACATCTTTGTTGAGCAAATAGAGCTCATCTGGGGATCAGATTTGTTCTGCCAATGTCAGTTTGCCACTCCTTGATCAATATAGAATGATCTGTTGACTCTCTTTTTGGTACCCTTTTGGAAGAGACAGCATCCCTGATCTTCTCTGGTGAACTATACTGATGTTCAGTCACTCTGAAAGTCAAAGACTTTGGTAATTTCTCAACTTCTGTTTTTTAGTTCAAATTCATTTCCTTTTCTTCTACTTTCAGTGCAGCCACAGATCATTTGGGGTTTTCTTTGCCCCCATTCTTAGAGTCTTTCATATGTTTTACCTTCCAACTCAAAGCACATTTTGTTTAAAAACAGTACATGAGATTACAGTAATAACCACAGCTAAGATTTGCCTAACACTTCATGGTTAAGATGCACTTTCATCTCCTTCTTTCGAGGTAAATAAGGTAAATTTTTCGGGTAAAATAACCCAGACTTCATTTAAATGGCATATGCAAGTCATACAGCTGGAAGATGGCAGTGGAACTTTGGTCCCCTCTCACTAAGCTGGTCTGCTTTTTCTTGACCTCATTATGCCTCCCATGGCCTCTTTGCAGGTCGGATGACTCATCTGCATATTTGTTCTGTCTAAGTACAGAGAAGAAGAATATTGACTCAGAACTTAGAAAACAATGGCATTTTAATAAAAATGACACTTTGGAACTTAAAAACGTTAATCTTTTCTTTAAACCCACAATTTTGTTGAGTTGACAGTGTGTTTAAAATGATGCATATTTAGAAGTTTGGTATTTTTTTTTAATATGGAAAATTTCTTTCGGTGACTACTTTTAAAACTCTTGAACTTTGAACTCATTCATTCATTTATCCATCAAACCTTTATTATCAGATATTGTGCTAGAAATACAAACAGGAATAAAACGTGGTTTCTGGCAGCAACTCAAGCTCCAGGTAATTTCTGATTGCCTCCATGCTGGATCCAAGAACTGACTATCTTCTGAAGGCTTTTCCCCTTTATTTCTTTCATCCAGACCCTAATGTCCCTCTGCGAGAAGGAGTTGTACAAATATATCAATCTTTTTGATAGAACCAACTCAAGTTTTACTTAACTATAAGCAAAACTGACAAGCATATAGCATTCTTTGAACAATAGGTAAACAGAAAAATCATGTTGCCTACAAATGTACTTTTAAACCAAAAAAATGTGGGGGATGAGGGTGATGATCCAACTCAGAGAACAGCCATTTCCAGTAGACTGTTTTGGAAAAATAACTGATTTGTCTTCTTATTAAGATTCAAGAGAGAATTGCATTTATGTAACTTGAATAAACATCTAAAATAATTAAGGATTGCCTGAATTTGAAAATCATGACTGCCAAATTTAAAACAGAGATGACAACAGCCAATAGAAGGGGAATATTGGAGAAAATCAGTTAGTGAAGTACAAAAGAATTTGCAAAACTTTCTCAGAACACAGAAGAAATGGGTAAAAGATTGAGGTGATGAGGGAGATTTTAAAATATGGGGAAAAGATCATGGAGATTCAATCAAGGAATATAGAATTCCCAAAAGAGAGAACTGAATAGATGGGCCAGAAACAAAGATCAAAATGTTAAGGTAAGGAAAGATCCAAAGAAACTCAGTTAAACATCTAGACATTGAAATTATGAATAACATTCCCATTCTCATTGTTTTGTCATAACAAAACAATGACAAGGCTCAACCATTGAGAGGACATAAAAGTCCTGGACATTTTTACCACTCTGCCCCCCAACTCCTGCCCCCGCCGTCTGCAGCACACACAGAATAAAACCAGCAACAACCCATCAAGTTATCTACTATGTCTGTTAGGAAAACCACCTCTGATGGCTTCATGAAGAGTAATAAAGGCACGACTTACAGAAAGGATTAAAAGGGCAAACAGGAAGGTGAGGCCCCCAGAGACTTCCAACAACCTGTTGATGTCTCTTGGGCTAAAGAAACAAGAAGAGAAAGTAGAGCTAGCAGAGCAGGGGTTCTGTGTGTGTTCCAAAACCACAAAAGGACACAGCTGTAAGAGAGTCTGCACTGAGCAAGAGGAAATGAGGAAAAGGTAAGTTCTGACCTCTCTCTCCCCTCCTGCCCTCTGATCACCTGCTGGTACCTTCCATTGCCTGAACTCAGCCAGGAGCCAGCAGGCAAGGGACCAACAGAGGCAGAAACAGCTGCGAGCCTTCTAGTGGTCACAGCAGGGTAGAGAAACATTAAACGGGATTTGGAGGGTGGGGTGGAGACTTGAATAAGGAGAATAAGTACTATATCTATCAAGGATCAAATAACTGGTTCAATTGAGAAATACTCAGCTTTGGGGGAAAAATACTATAGTACAGGATTCCATATTCAAAAATACTGTAGTACATTAATTTGTTGTTCATGTGTGAATGAAGTAAAAAAATAGTCAAGGATAAGCAAGGGCTTAGGGAAACTTCTAGATGATTCAGTGAATGTAAGACAAACTCAGTTTCTACTATGTGAGCTTAGAGTCATGTTAAAATTAAATTGTAATAAACAGTGCCATGTGCTGGGAGGAAAAACTTCTCCTCTCCCAACTCAGGTCCTACTGGGTTGGGGGCCTGTGAATTAACTGACAATAAACAGATTAATAGGTGAAAAATGTACTAGGCATGCAGGAGTACCTTATAGAGAAAGTAGCTCCCAGAACAGTTAGAGTCTCTTAGGCTATTAGCCTAATAAGAGAGTCTATTAGTCTCTAATAAGGGCAGAAGTTAGAGCTTTGAGGGTTGAAAGGTTCTGATGGGGCTCATTTACACCATTTTTTTTGGATTGTCCTGCTGTGCAAGGTCAGTACCTTCCTAAATGGACACCTCCCCAGAGGGGCTTTGGGCAGCTGACTCTCATAAAGCACTGTCAGATGAGGCAAATTCAAAGATTTGTTTCTGCATCTTCTGCAGCTTAGATGTCTTTACTCTGAAGTATCTCCATACCAGTTTGATGGGCTGTTGGTCTCCTCACATTGTTATGAAAGTGGAAGCATGGGATGCTATAGGCATATCTTGGAAGGGAGGAACCTGGTTCAGCATGATTAGGGAGACCCTGGAAGGAAGTAGGGTCATAGCGGACACTGAAGGATGAGTAGATGTTAATCAGGCATAGCACCTCAGGAGAAATCCAGGGAAAGGGATCAGTGATACGTACCATGAGGTTGACATCCAGTAGATATTTAGCAACCATGATACTAGAGTTAGTTAAAATAACCTAACAACTAAAAGTCTTAAGAAAATATTCATAGGGAACTGATGTCATATCTACATGTAGGAAGTATCTACTGATCATCCATTATGGAGCTGGCACTGGGACACAAAAACAAGTAAAATTCAGACGCATTTTTTGACTGGGCAGTCCCAGAGGGAAGCAGGTAGAGAATTAGAGAATTAAAGAAGCCCTTGGTGAGAATTGTTTTCAAAGCACCATAGGGAAGTGTGGTTGCTGCAATGCATCCCATCTTCCCACTTACCTACTGGCAAGATCTTTGATTTGATGTGCAGCACTTGACCCCTGGATCATCTCCTTTCCTCCTCAGAACTTTGCTATTATGTTTGGGGGTAAAGTGTCACTAATAATATTAATGCCTGTACTGTCTTTATCAATAAGAACTACGGAGGAGAAAAGATTTCTTATCCATCACTAGGTTCATAGCTGAGGCTTCTGCAACAAAAGACAGATACAGATTAACAAGAGAAAAGCATACAGACTTATTTAATATAAGTCTTGCATGACACCATAACTTTCAGAAATGAAGGTCCAGAGAAACAGAGAAACCTGTGTATTTTCATTCTGAGTTTGATGAAGAAATGGATAGTTGTGGAAAAGCATGACTGGATAAAATAAGCGTAGTCTAATGATGGTAAACCAGGAGGAAATTAGCAAAGCCTGTTTGGTCCCTGGGTCTTCAGAGCTCACATGAAGGTCTTATGGCCTATCCAGGGGAAGGTCAGAAACTCCTTTTCTAGAACTTATGGCCTGCTTCAGGGAAGAAGGGTGGGAGAAGGTCAGAGAGAGACCTTCCTGCTTTTGCAGTTTTCTCAAACACCAAGGTGCCATACTGGGGGAGAGCATATCCTCATCCCCATCAGAATCATATTCTCAGAGATATGTCAGCCAGTTGGCAATACTAACTCTTTCTCCACTTTTTCATCTCCTTTCATTGCTATGCTTTACCATGGTAAGAGAAATAGTGCAGCTATCTAACTGTTTAGTTTCCCAGAAATGTGGATGAAGTTGCTAAGGAAATGTCTTATCAAAAACCTCTTTTTAAATGTGTTTATTCAAATGAAGAAAGCATAGGGAGTTCTTCAATAGTTCTACATTAAAAGGTATATCTTGTATTGATTAACAAAGATTTTCTCCTTGACCAAATTTTAGCAAGACTCCTCTGAGCCCTCTGCTTGACTAGAGCCCCCCTTGGGCTTCTGTCTGCATCGTTGTAGTAGAGTCCCATGTGGGCAAGAATCCAGTCAAGTCAATTTAGCCATAATCCTCCACCCTCCATATCTGATCAAATTATCTGTACCCATCTCCTAGCATCTC
The DNA here is from genome assembly GCA_963573385.1 of Cacajao melanocephalus. Taxonomy (NCBI): domain Eukaryota; kingdom Metazoa; phylum Chordata; class Mammalia; order Primates; family Pitheciidae; genus Cacajao; species Cacajao melanocephalus. The sequence continues at coordinate 18,663 of CAUYLG010052664.1, read as the reverse complement.
CCAGGTGACGGCTAATCACCCTGGCCTGCCTTCAGAAGAATCTTGTTAGGTCAGTTTAGTGAATAATTACCCTACTGATATGGTTTGGCTCTGTGTCCCCACCCAAATCTCAGATTGTAATCCCCATAATTCCCATGTGTCAAGGGAGGGGCTTGGTGGGAGGTGATTGGACCATGGGGGTGGTTCCCCCATGCTGTTCTCCTGATAGTGAGTTCTCACAAAATCTAACGGTTTTGTAAGTGTTTGACAGTTCCTCCTTCACACACTCTCTTTCTTGCCACCATGTAAGACATGCCTACTTTCCCTTCTGCCATGACTGAGGCTTCCACGTAGAACTGTGAGTCAATTAAACTTCTTTGTTTTGTAAATTACTCAGTCCTGGGCAGTTCTTCATAGCAGTGTGAAAACAGACTAATATACCTACCGTCTTAGTGATATTCCATCCACAGAACCTCCAGCTCTGCTCACTGGCTGTAAATTCCCACTTTTCCTTGCTGTATTGGGAATAAGCCCCATCTTGCTCGTCTACTGTGAAACCCATTAAAGTAATCCTGAATAAAATCTGCCTTACTATCTTAACAAAAGTGTCAGAATAGTGTTTTTAACATGACACACATTTCAGTAATTATTATCCTTAGTAATTATTTAAGGTACATACAAAGAAAAAAAGTAGCACAAAAAAAAGAAATAATCACAAAATGTACTTGGTAATAAGGTATACGTAGCCTAAAATTCAGATCATTAACCCATTACAATTGTTTAGTTACTTCTTCTCTGGAAAAATACAATTTTTATATTTATAGTTAAATGTGTAATTAAGTATTCTATGCATGTCATGTATAAAGGTATATTTATGCAATGTAATTTTAATCAACTATAATATTACTTATCAATAAAAATAATATGCAGAATCTTAACTCTCACATACTGTCACTTTTGTGGGAAAATGTAAATGGTTGCATAAGAAATATGCTGATATAACTTATTTTCATGTTATGAAAATAATGTGATTCTTGGTAGCTACGAAAACAGAGTAGTGTTGAATGAAATATATGTGAAATATATGCATGAAGGGAGCTATTAAGTCACACTTTATCTTCTTTATCTGGGTTTGTGATAAAATGTTCCCTACTGTTTAAAAAAAGGTGCAGTGAATTGAAGAGCTAAACTCTCTCCATCAAGGGACTAATGATTCTCCTGTTAAAATGTAAATGGAGCGGCCTTGAGTGCTTTAAAGCTTGCAAGGGAAGACTGTGGAATTGTCATTATCCTGTCATTACTGTGGCTCCCCACAGGAGCAATTGTAAAGGGGAAGGAGGGTTGAACTGAACCTCTAAGTACCAGGGACACTTCTGCAGCATTGAGACAGTGAAGAGAAGAGTCTGGAATTCCAGAGACGGCAAGTGAGGAAGCAAGCCATAGGAAAGCATTTTAGAAGGTGATATATTAATAGTTTGGATATTTGTCCCCACTCAAATCTCATGTTGAATTCCACTTCCCAATGTTGCTGTGGAGCCTGGTGGGGGGTGTTTGGATCAAGGGTGTGGATTTCTTATGAATGGTTTAGCATCATTTCCTTGGTGCTGGCCTCCAGATAGTGAATGAGTTCTTGCAAGACTTGGTCATTTAAAAGTGTGTGACTCCCCCTCGCCCCACTCTTTCGCTTGCTCCTGCTTTTGCCATGCAATGTGCTCCCGCTTCACCTTCTGCCATGATTTTAGGCTTCCTAAGCCCCCAGAAGCAGATGCCAGTGCTGTTTCCAGTCCAGCCAGCAGAACTGTGAGCCAATGAAACCTCATTTTTTGTAAATTACCAGCCTCAGGTATGTCTTTATAGCAGTGTGAGGAGAGCCTAATACAGAAGCTCAGGTTACAGAGAAAGTGCTTAGCAGGCACAGAGGCCTCAGCCACTGTTGGGGTGGATGAGGACAGGTCTGAAAAGATTACAAGTTTTTTTGGAAGCCAACATAAATCAGTCTGGGGCTGGGCTCAATCTGGACTTTATTCTTCCAGAGCAGAAAGGGGCTCAAAGGCAAGAAATTGTCCTTGGACTGGAAAGCGGAAATGAAGTGAAACGGGAGAGGTCCATTCGCCTCTGAAATTGTGTGTAAAAATGCATGTTTCTGTGGTTTTTTCCTGGGGAGAAGATCAGATCTTTAGCAAACATCAGATTCTCAAAGGAGTCAATAACTTCTTCTTTCTCCTTCTCACTTGGCCAAAGAAACACAAAAAGCTACTGAACTAGAAATGAAACTTCCCATTTATGGAGTTCTTATCATCTGAAGGTGAAGTGTCAACAGGGGCTACTTGAAAGAATTTATTGTTTTAGACTTTTGCCAAGAGAATTGATTAATCTAAGCTTACAATTGTAATGTTTTCCCCATCAACTATATGTCATTTATCTCTAAACTCCTTCATGCTATAGAGAAATTTAATCGTGCATTGAAGTTAATCTGCCTTAAACTAATGTGTTAAATGGAATGAAGGAATGTCTTCTGAGAAGAAATAAAAGTCCAGAACTCAAAACACTAGAACTTTCAATCTATTTTTCATAAGATATCTTCCCTCCTGTCCCTCTCACCTTCAGGCCCCAGCCCATATGCGGCATCCACAAAAACCTGCATTTTCCTCCAAGACTGTGTTACCCACATAACTTTCATCTTTACTCGCAGGATCCATTTTCCGTTTTGATATATAAGTTTGGGCCCTTTCTCTCTCTGTCCCCATGCTACTTAACGTAGAGTGACAAAACTGGGTACCACACAGGAGCCAGGCGTCATTATCAGTGTGGCATTTGCTGTCCATGTCAGGTTAGGTTTGCGGGACGGCTTGTAGTCCAGGCATCTGGCAGCTGCTCTTTGTGTACGGCTAGTCCCATTGTAGTTTTGAGCGGAGTTCTCAGGAGGTAAGTAGCATCAGAGGCACATAGAAATAGAAATGGTTGGCACTGAACTTGGTGACTGTGCTCCTTTTATGTCATTGAAGGATTTATTCATCATCTAGCTGGAGGGGAAATGTGTGCATGTTCTCAGTAGTTATAAGTTTAATGCCAGAATATAGGCACACATTGCTGGCAGTCTTTTTAATGATAGGATGAAAAGCTTTCAGAGACGAGAAGGTAATGGTGGGGAGCAAGAGACTGTGACAAAAATAGGGACGTCATAATTTGCCTCTCCTCCACATTCCTGAATTAGAATGTATGGGAAATTGACTCTGGGGTAAAGCTATTTCTGCTCTTCTCTGCTCTCATCCATTTAGTGCAAATGAAAATGCTGAAAAATTATGGACCCAGAAATCCTAATGTACATGATGTAACGGAATCTTAAAGACATGAACAAGAACATCTAAAAATATTTTTCTTGATAGAAATCTGATATAACCAGGACATTTGATAAGATGATAAATTAATTCACTTATTATTCTAGAATCAAAACTAGTTAGGCTAAGGCTGTGGTGTATAATATAGAAAAGAAGGCTTTTTTCTTTCTGGAAATCCTGTTTCAAAATGGGCATTCAAATTTTTTAAGATAAAAATTGATACTAGAATTTTATACATATATATTTTTTTCACGTGTTAAGACTTTTAGAACAAAAACCTGAAGTATACTCCCTGGATATTATATTTCTTACAAAGAATATTGAATTATGTATTCAAGAGTGTTCTAAGTATATTTATTTTCTGTGGCATTATACTTCACCAAAATCATTTTATGATATGCATTTTCTATATTTTACTCTTTTTAAGAAGTATAATTTTATGTTTGTTTTTAATATTAAAGATGATTTTGAAATAATTTGATATTATGGATAGTTCTACACTTCACACCCTCATTTGTAAAATTTTAAATGTCTTTTAACTGAGCATTTTGTTTAAAGGAGGAGCTTTATATCAGAAGAACAATTTCTCAGGAGGAACTCTTTTCTCAAGTATGATCTCCTACTGTTGCAATCTGAAGTTCAGAAGTCTTTAATAATGTCACTCCGACAGTATATGTGTTCTATAAATTAAATAGCTTAAGTAAAAATAGGTGAAGAGCACTGACCATTGTATTTGTTTATATTCTTAAAACAAATATATTTTCTATAATAGTTCTGTCTACTGAAAAAACCTAGAAAGTGACCAATCCAATACCAATAAACTCCTCTACCAGCCAGATGGTGGTCTTTAAGTAACCATTTCCCACTAGTACAAATTAGGGCTTGCTAGAGAAATGGCCAATTTCAGGTCAAGGGCAAGATAAGCCTGGCATATCATATGTGAAAGCTGGGAAGCTATTAAAGTCAGTTAAAGTCATGTCAGAAAAAATCAGGAGCCAACTTGGAGAGGCATCCACCCACCCAAATAAGAAATCAGTGGATTATCAAATATATGTGATGCTCAAATTGAAGCATATCAAATATACTTAAGCTCTTAAGTTCATAACGACATTGGGGAACAAAAGCTGATTAGGAAAAAAAAATTCACATTGGTCAACTTTGGAGGATGCCGGGAAATCAATTCATTATTTTGAAATTCGTAAATAAAGGGAAAGAATTGAGCATTCTGGTTTCCCAAAATGAACTGTACCACAGGATAACCGAATGTTTAAAGACCAGAACTTTCTTTTTATAGAATTTTAACCCATGGTTACAGAAGGAATAATATACTTAGAATATTACTACTTTGGAATCTTAAATGAAATATGGATCTAGAGAATGATTATCATGTGCTGCTAGCATCACAAAAAGAGAGACAATCCTCCTTATGGACGTACACACCACCATCCTTGAAATATTCCTGTCAAAAATGGAACCTGACCCAGTCAGCCTCTGCAGCCAGCTACCAAATTACAGGAAATACACAGAACAGAGGAACATGTTAAACTACTTCACTGGCATGGAACCAGCACAGTCTAGAAACCTTACAGGACAAACAAACCATAAATCAAGGTATTTTCAGCAAATGAATTGCAAGAAAAACAAACAAAGGGAGATGCACCTATGAAATAAATGAGATTTGAGACACATCAACCAATTGCAATGCATGAACTTCATTTGATACTGATTAAAACATTGAAGTCATTTAGAAATGATGAGTAAAAGGAGACATTTGAACACTAACAGGATTGTTTGATGATAGCAAGCAATTGTCATTAATTTGGGTAGGCGTAATAATAATGTTGTAGTTACATTTTTTAAAACAGTTATTTTAAAGTTTTATACTGAAATACAGACGGAGTTGGCTTCAAAATAATCTAGGTGGTTAACAGAAAGAGGAGATGTGGGTAAGAATATCGATGAAAGAAATTTGGCTATGCGTTGATAATCATCAAAGCTGATGCTTGTCCATGAAGATTCACGATTTTACTTTCTCAATTCTAGTAAGGGTTTGAAATTTTTGTAATTAAATGGCAACAAATATTTTGAAGATTTTTCTTAACGATTGTTCTAATATCTTTTCTTCCCTATCCTTATTGAAGTTTAAAAAAAAAGGCCCATTATGATCTCAAATAGAAATGACTCAGATATCGTAGTGTTTTTAATTGGGAAACAGTCAAAACTAAGCTCTGTTTCTGAAGCTCTGTTTCCTCCTCCAAGACTTTTGGCAGTCTTCTTCTAAGACTTCTCTGTTAACTCTAGCAGTTAGAGAAAATATGCACTTTGTCACTATTCCAAAGGGAGAGAAGCTGGGTTGCAACAGCCAGCTCTGCCGTGACACAGAGTGTGTGCTTTCCTCTTGGCTTGTAACTCACATCTACTGAACAGTAACGATAATAATTTAGTGGTGCATGTACACTTCAACAAATGCCCATTTGAAGAAAATTTTCAAATGGAAATATAAATATGCAAACTGAACTGAAAATTTCAAAATGTCACAAAGAAAAATTTTATTTATGTATGTATATATTTATATATTGAACCTCAAGCTTTATTTGAGTACTTATCTTTTTGGTAAGCAACAGAAAATCTCCATCCTTGAAGAATTCAAAATCTTAAAATAAAAAATTCAATGGCTACAACTTACTTTTATAAATATTATAACAGTATAAATATTATAATAGCCTCTGTCTTTTCAGTATTTTGCCTTAGCATCTCACAATATCTGGCACATAAAGAATCTAAATAAATATTTCAGAGATAGGTGGATGGACAAATGATGTTATTGAGGGATGTGGTGGCAGAAAAAATAAGAGAGATACCTGAAGGTCAGATCAAGAAGGGCCAGGCATACCATGCTAGGAAAATAATCTTTATCTGGAAGGCAAGAAGCATTTTGTTGTTAACGGTCATTTTAAAAATACTTTTTTGAAAGAACAGTTTCTTGTTCATAACAAAATTGAAGGTACAGACATTTTTCTTCTATTCTCCAACCTTACATATGTACAGCCTTTCCAACCATCAACATCCTGCACCAGAGTAGTATGTTGATGACAATCAATGAACCCACATTGACATATTATAATCACCCAAAGTCCGTTGTTTACATTAGGGTTTGCTCTTGGTGTTATACATAATGTGGATTTGGACTAATCTGTAATGATATGAATCCACCATTATAGTATAAGACAGAATAGTTTCACTGCCCTAAAAAGTCCTCTGTGCTCTGCCTAGTCATACCTCCCTCCTCACTAACCCTCAGCAGCCACGGATTCTTTTACCATCTCCAAAGTTTTGCCTTTTCCAGAATGTCAGATAATTGGAATCATATAGTATGTAGGCTTTACAGATTGGCTTCTTTTACTTAGTAACATGCATTTCAGTTTCTTCATGTCTTTTTCATGGCTGGACAATTCATTTCTCTTCAGTGCAGAATAATATTCCATTGACTGGATGTACCACAGTTTATTTATCCACTCACTTGCTCAAGAGAACACTACTTGTTGCTTCCAAATATTGGCAACTATGAATAAAACTGCTATAAAAATTTATGTGCAGATTTTTTGTGGACACATTTTAAACTCATTTGTGTAGATACCAAAAAGCACAATTGCTAGATCCTGTGGTAAAAGTATGCTTAGTTTTGTAAGACGCCAAACTGTCTTCCAAAGAGACTCCAATTTTGTATTCCCACCAGCAATGAATGGGCGTTCCTGTTGCTCCACATCCTCACTGGCAATTGTTGTTGTCAGTGTTCTGGATTTTGGCCACTTTAATAGATGTATACTGGCATCTCATTGTTGTTTTAATTAGCAATTCTCTAATGATATATGATGTTGAGTATCATTCCATATTCTTATTTGTCATCTGTATATCTTCTTTAGTGAGGTGTCTATTCAGTCTTTCGCACATATTTTAATCTAGTTGTTTTCTTATTGTTGAATTTTAAGAGTTCTTTGAATATTTTGAATTGCAGTATTTATCAGCTATCTCTTTTGCAAGTGTTTTCTCTCAGTTTGTAGCTTGTCTTCTCATTCTCGACAGCGTTTTTCACAGAGCAGAAGTTTTCAGTTTTAACAAAGTCTAGCTCATCAATGGTTTCTTTCACACATCATGCCTTTGGTGTTGTATCTAAAATGTCGTCTTCAAACTCAGGTTATTATCTAGGTTTTCTCCTGTGTTATCTTCTAGGAGGTTTACATTATAGTTTTACCTTTTCCATTAGGGTCTATGATTCATTTTGAGTTAATTTTTGTAAGGGATATAAAGTCTTTGTCTAGATTTATTTATTTATTTATTGCATGTGGATGCCCAGTTATCCTGGCAACATTTGTTGATAAGACAAGAGGTGTTTTAAAAACTTTTAGAAATGAGAGTATATGTCTTAAGAAACCAAAGGAGAAATTGTTAAATGTTTTCATTTACTCTTCCAGGATAAAAATTACTCCATAATCAAATAAGGCACTAATATACCAATATTAGACATAAAACAATTAATACTCATTATCCCAGGACTCCAAAAATATTTATATATTCCATGGTCTTCAAAACAGTGAGGAATCTCATTTTTTAATTGGTATACTGGAATGAAGCATATTATTATGAATATAAAGTATATAACTGAATTCGTTGAAGAAACAATCACATATGAGATCTCTAAATTCACACAACGAAAATATTTTATGTACTAAAATAAAGACAAACTGTCAATTCGCAATTGATTGTTGTTTACAATCATTTTAAGTAACAATGGAATTTTTGTTGTTTAATAAAAATACAAGCTATAAAAGATAATTATATCAAATATAGTTATTATTAATAACTGAAATTGTTGCTGCCACTCAAAAACTACAAAAGAAAAGAAGAGTCTGTTGTACTAAAGAAAGGAAAACAGACATTACCATTAAACACAATTCATATAGTACCTTCTACCCAGATTGCAAAATTGCAAGTTCACATTTACGTTGATTCTAGGTGCAATATAGATAAAGCTAGTTCAAAAAGATGATTAATTCTACTAAGATTTAGGATTTTAAAAAATAGTAATATTCAGTCACTCAATATTTTTTATGCCTCTATCATGACTAAATAAATGAAGGAACAGTATCATAGTAGAACAAAGATGAGTCAGACAGAGACCCACCCCCAAAAACCACACATTCTGCTAGAGTAGATAAGAACCTACTGAAATGACACCGTTAAAATCGAAAATGATCTGGAGATAAAAGAGGCACAAATTAGTTGCTAGAGATTTCAGAGAAGAAAAAAATTATTTCCAGCTGGGAAAATCAGGAAATATTTCACGGAGGAGAAAACCTTTGAGCTAAATCTTAGGAAATTGAGGGACCTTACCATCTGCCACAGCCCTTCTGTACAGAGCTTGCTTGCTTCACAAATCTCAAATACCTGAGTTTGAGGAGATTAGAGTGTTGTCCTCTTCTTGCACCCTCTTCTTGTTTCTACCCTGTTACTCCTCCCCTGTCTTGTAAAAGCTCTTTTGCCCTGTCTTGTAAAAGCTCTGTTGCCCTGCGGTTCATGCCATTGAATTTTCTACCCTCTGCCACTTCTTGCTGCTGTCAGCCAACAGCTTCTGATTATTCCCCTTCTGTCACTGCCAAACTGGGTTCCTGGAACACCTTCCTTTTCACCCTGACCTCCTATGATTCTTACCGGATTCAAGACACACAGAAACAGGGCTGCTGCTTACAGCTATGTACGTCCAGGAGGCTGCTCCATCTGTGTTGCCATCATTGATTTGCATAGAGATTTTGACAGATTCTGGCAGATGATGATAAAACATTTTGAAGAAGGGGGTGCCGTTTTCTAATTTGCATAAAGTCACCATATTGGCTGGTATTAGGGTTGCACATGGATAAATCATTCGGTGTTCTGACCTCTTTGTTCTTTGGCCTCTTCCACACCTATTACCTTGACCATGACCCCACTTCACCCATATGATCTTTGAGTAACTTGGAGTTTGACACCCCCAGATATTAGACTATATCCTAAACAATAAATCTAGAGACCTTACTTTCCTACTTTAACTTCCCTTGTTTATAGCTCACTTTACTCAAGTGTGTCTTTGAAACAAATTTCCTTTCCAGTTGATATCATCAAGTCATTCTTTCTATTTTATCTCTGTTAATTAGGTCCTGTTATCTTTTATTCTCCCCTATCTACCTCAGATTTTATGGTCTTTCATCAGAACCATTCTGTTACAAACACTTTCAACATCATTTCCTCTCTTCCTCTTTCACGTTCTCTAGAGAAAAATCCAATTCTGTATATACCCGACATTTGCCTTCTCTAGGCTGGCACTAACACAGCTAAGCATTGTTGGAGAAGTCACACAGCCACTGTATAGCTACCTCCCACCCCATCCCAGAGCAGACGTTTCCTCACTCATGCAATTCCAATAACACTGGTCTTTGGATAGATAATACAACAAACTGGGCTATATTGCCTTTGAACATACTGCTTCTTCTTCTTGGAATGCTTTTCCCCCAAACTCTTAGCATGGTTGGCCTTTATGTGGTCTTCAAATCTCAGCTTAATAATAATGATCATTAGCAGCTAGTATTTACTGAGCACCTTCTTTGTACCAGCTGTTTTATATAAATTAGTCCCATCTTCCCAATACCTGTAGAGGTAGATGGTATTATCTTCATTTTATAGATGAGGAAATTAAGGGTTAGAGAGGTCAAGCAACTTACTCAAGATCACACACATGTAGAGTGGTAACTGCAGAATTCAGTCCCGTGCTAGCTGTGGGCCTGCGTGCTTAGGTAACCTGCTACTCTGTTCTTGGCTATATCCCCATGCTCCCGTTACTCCTTCACAGATATGCCTTCCCAATAACATCATTAAATAATTTATAAGAATCTTCTCAGTTTGTCATTACACATTTATTTACTTGCGTATGCCTTATACTTGCACTGTTTCCCTCCTCTCAGAGACTTAAGCTCGGTGGAGGTCACATGTCCATTTCACAGACCTCTGTCTTTAGGGCCTAGCACCATGCCTACCCTATAACAAAAATCAGTTCGCCCTTGTTAAATGAATAAAGGAAATTGAATATTGGGGAAAGCAGGCAGAGTAGGGCAGTCCAGTCAGAACCAGGCACAAACAAAGGCCCAGCAGATACACTCATGTGATGGCCTCATATGTTTGTGACACAGAAGAATTCCCACTTTTCACATTGGCATCTGTGAGATAAGCAGGGCTAACAAATTAACAAAGACTATATAAAACTAAAAAGTGGAAGACATCCTACCTTCCTGGGCTGAAGACCAGCTGCAAGGCCACTTTCATCGCCGGGGAAGGTGGGGCCAGCTCCCTCCACCTTGAGGTGCAGGCTCGGGTGGTGTTGGAGTGCTGACCTTCCACTCCCATGTGGGTTCTTGTCGAGGTGCAAGGGCACTTTCCAAATAAGTAAGGATCATGCTATCAGGCACAGATTGCCACTGGGGTACCTTCTGTAGAGTAGGATGGGAAATTTGAGATGGATGAGAAAGATAAGACAAGTAAGCTGCAGCAGAGTAGAATTTTATTACATTTGACCAAAATCGTTCTAAAGACACTTAATACAGCAAAGGACAGGTACATGTAATCTTTCAAATAACTTACAAAGATCAAAATGGAACAAAGCAAATGTGAAATTCCGAGTGTGCAGAGAGGCAAGACTGCAACATTAATTTTAAGAGGAGATTCTTCAAGGCAATAATATATCACTGAGTCATTTTAACGGCCGTGTCTAACATAGCTTTAACTTCAGATTTTAAAGGAGCAAGTGGAAAAAGAGAGTATCTGAAAGTTAGGTACATGTTTATGTGCTATAGTGAGTCACTTGCCTTTTCTGATGTTGTTTAAAAGTTATTACAGTTTTTACTCTGTTCCTGAGAAACCTGCAGGTTGGTACCACACGCATAGGTCAGAAATAAAAGATGCTGAGAAGGTGTGAGTTTCACAGGATGAGGAAACTTAGAATTAAACTGGAGTTGTAGCAAAGACTGAAGGAGGAAATGATGTGTCTCATAATTGATTAGACCAGAGTTCTCAGATTTCCACGCACGTTCTGTACTGAGCGGCAACTTTCACATGGAATCCAGAGCTTGTCTTGGCTACTAAGAACACCTTCTGGATAAGGAGATCTGTGGGATTCTATCTTGCTTTGGCTTTCAGAAGGGATTTATGAAAAGGAACAAGAAGGTCTGAAGTTGAGGAAACTCAGCAAGGTCCACCCACCCACACCTACCCTCCCATGGCTGACCACCAAGGACATGGGAAGGTGGACTGCTCCTGAATGGTGACTGGGGGCTGGTGTGTGTCTGTGGTCTGCATCTGGCATGTAGAGGACCCCACTGGTGCCTGACCACCATTCCATGGAGTCTTCCTGCAAGGACCAAGCCTCGGCCACAGGAGCCCACTTGGCCCATGCAGGGCAAGCTGAAGGTGCTGGGGAGTAAGCCCCGGGAAGCAGCTTTCACACACAGACAGCAGGAAAGCTGGCGGGCAACTGCGTCTCTCTGGGACGTTGCTGAGGTGTGTTCTACCCTCACAGGATTATGCCCCACAGCCCCGCAGCAGTCCCCTCTCTCCACTGTGATGGCTTCCTTCCTGTCTCGCATGCCCACTGCCAGCCCATGCTCCCTGAGAGCACCTCCCAAATAAACAATGTGCACTCGAATCTTTGCCTCAGTCTTCACTTCTGGAAGAATTCAAGTGTTATGAACTGGACGTTTATGTTCCCCCAAAATTCGTATGTTGAAATCCTAACCCCAATATGGTGCTATTGGGAGGTGGGGCCTCTGGGAGACGATTAGGTCGTGAGGGTGAGCTCTCATTAATGGGATTAGTGCCTTTATCAAAGAGGCCCCAGAGAGCTCTCTCAGTCCCTCTCTACCCTGTGAGAATAAAACAAGAAGATGGCCCTCTGGAAACCACGAAGTGGGCCCCCAATAGACACCAAATCTGCCAGCACCTTGACCTTTGACTTCCTCGTCTCCAGAACTGTGAGAAATAAATGTTTATTGTCTAAGCCTCCCAGTGTATGGCATTCTATTATAGCAGCCTGAACTGATGAAGCCACCAATCTAGTACAAGAAGCAAATAAACACAAATTTGAAGGAAAGAAATACCAAAAGAACCAGATAAATTTATCTTTGCAACTTTGCCAACAGTGGTATGGTTCTAGCGATTTGCTATAACTCTGTGATCTGGCGTGTACCTTTCTTTTTTTTTTTTTTTTCCTTCCCTTCTTTTCATTCTCTCTCTCTCTTTTTCCCTGTAAGTTCTACTTCAGTAGGTCAGCAGCAACCTATCACCACTGAGCAAGGTCACTGTGCTATCTGTTTTGATATTTGAGGATCAAGGTGATTTCTAGGGGTTTCTAAATGAGAATTGCAACGGCTGAGGGATGTCTCAAGTGTTTATGGTCAGGTGATCAGAAACTTACGAAAGATGCAGTTAATTCTCTTCTCTCTCTCAGGTATTGGTATTCAGTTTTGCAAATATGGGAACAAAGATTCCAAATCTAATTCACACACCATACAATTCACCCATTTGAATGGTACAATTCAATCGTTTTAGTATATTTGCAGAGCTGTGGATCTATTACCACACCTGAATTTTAGACTGTTTTCGTGATCCCAAATGGACTTTGCTTTTGCAGTAATAAAAACTAAGCATTTAACCTACATGTTAGATGCTGTGCCAGGATCTGAGCCAGGTGCTAGACCATGTGGGTGAACAGGAAAGTTATGTTCAGCTCTCGTGCTGATTGAATCGCGATGGAAGAGATAGACATTTATGTTTAGAAGTGCAGAAATAAGATAATTACAGGCTGTGCTAGGTTCCAAGAAGAAATAAACAGAATGAATGAGAAAAAGAAGAATGGAGACAAAGGGAACCCTATGTCAAGGGCCAGAAACAGCTTCTTTGAGGCAATAAGGTTTAAGTGAGAACAAAAAATATTGAAAAGGCATCAGGTAGGAGGAAAAGACCGGGCAAGAGGACACCAGGCTCAGGCAATGGCTGGAGCTGAGGCCCGAAGGGTGGGTTCACAACGACCTGAATTGAAGTTGGAGAAATAGAAAGAAGGCGGATCCTGCCGGGCTTTATACATCATGGGAAGGAGTTTGGATTCTATCCTAAATGCATTGAGATGCATTGGAAATATTTCAATCATCAGGTGTTATGATGTAATGTACTCTTTAAAAATACCTGTCTAGCTGCTCTGTGGAGAATTGGTATTAGGTGGGCAAGAGTGGAGATAGGAAGACTAAGTAAGGGGTCCCTGCAGTTGTCGGGGGAGAAACGATATGGACATACACCCCAATGGCGGCAATAGAAAGGGAAGTAGGCAGAGTCCAGTATATTTGAGAAGCAACAGGAGGTGAGAAAGTCAGTGCAGTACGTAGAGTTTTCTGTGAAGGGGAACAGAGAAATGGGGCAGGAACCTGGAGTCAAGGGGAGGCAGCTAGAGAACAAGAGGTGCTGGAGCAAAGCCGCGACTGTGGTGAGAATGATGCAGGAGAGAGCTCGGGAGGGTGCAGCGTGCCAGGGCCAAGAGCAAATGAGTGTGGGGCGGAGGCAGGTCCGGGGGTGGTTCTAGAGTTGGGGGGGATCTAATCACCCCACTCTGGCCAGCAGTGTTTTCTGAGGACTACTTATGGATCCTGGGACCCCATTGAGAGAGAGGCTGAGCAAATGGGGCTCTGGGAACCTACTCCCACTTTAACTACGGGTGTTCCTGCTATTTTTGTTTTGTATTCTGAATGTATGCTTCAATTTTCACTTGACGAAAGTAATTGGGTCTCAGTGAACTTTGAGAACTATGGCATGGCAGTATGCTCTTTGCCAACAGGCCATTTGTTTGGCAAATATATCTCTGACTACTTTGAAAGCATTCAAAGTAAAACCAAGAGAAAGCAGTTTCTCCAACTCTGTTTCCTGGGACTTACAGATTAGCCAAGGGTTGTGGAAACTCAGGAGTGTGGCAAAGAACCCTTGACAGTCCATGAGACCAGACTCTAGCCAGTGGCTACACAGGATGGACTCGGGTCACAAGGATGCTGGTGGCACTGGCCAGGAGTGTGGGTAGGATGGGGGCAGCCAGAGTAGCCTACCACATGTAGGCCATGGAATCTCCTTTGGAGATCATAGTCCTCTCCAGGAAATTTTTGGCTTCTTGACATCTCTTTCAGCAGGGGGCAGCTCTTTCCAGAGGCATCATTTCCAGACACGACTAGACAGGTTATTGCCGAGATTCCCTCTCGATAAGTGAATCAAACATGTGCAGGCCACTGGGAATAGTGCTGCCACCTGTCAACACAACCTGTCCTCACATCGGTTCAGGGCAGGCCATGGGAGGGACTCTGCTCTAGTGCTCTCGCATTGCTGCTAGAGAACCTGGTCCTCAGGCCGTTCTGATTGTTCTTCTATTCAATGCCATGACGCAGTGGGACACCTTAACACAAATCATCTGCACACATATACATACATTCCAGCATGTAGAAATGAACAGAAGAGAAATATCATTGCAGTAGTTTATAGACAGGAGTTTTATTAACTCTTATCAATTGTATTATTTTGCCAAAAAATTCTAAATAATTGATTCAGTGAATATTTAAGGAGCACATCATTTGCCAAACACTGCAAGAAGCTGGCATAATAAAGAAAAACATGATTCCCACAGTCTTGTGAAAGACAAAAATAATTATGATGGTGTGTAATGTATGCCATAATTGAATCAATTAATTAAAAAGGTTATGGGTGCAGAAAGACAAGTTTTTAATTCTGTCATAGGAACTCAGGGATGGATTCATAAAAGAGGGTTGGCTGAGCAGAGCTGTGAAGGATGCATAAAAGTTTGCTAGGTAGGGAAGTGGCAGAAAGGTTTTCTGGGTTTTTGAAAAAGTGTACAAAGTCATGGAAACTTCAAAGAAATTAATGTGTCTGAGGCACAAATGCTTCAGTATGCCCTGGGTGTGGGGATAGGCCCAGAGAGTAGGCGTGAGGCTGGGGAGTTTGGGTCTACATTATTGCTTATTGTGATAGGACTACCAGTGAAGATTTCTAAGCAAAGAGAGAAGCATACTAAGTTTACAGTCTTAGGAATATCCATGTAGTAGAAGAGGCAGAAAGTGAAGCTAAAAGATCTAAGAGAAAGTGTCACAGTGTCCTGAAAAAGACATGAAGGTGCCAGGTAAGGCAGTGGCAGAACAGGAAAGGGGAAGGTAGATTTTGAGAACTGTAGGGATGAGAATGGAAAGACTTGAAGATGACTGGATATGGAAGGTGAAGAAAGTACAGATGCTGACTGTAGTTTTCTGATTAGACAACTTAAGGTAGTTCATCGTGCCATTAACTAAGAGAGATGATAAGAGAAGCAGAGCTAGTTTAGAGGCAGAAAGAAAGAAGCGTATGATTTGTAATATGTGTGGAAACACCAGAGAACACAGGCTTTATTTAATATCTTGACAGATATTATCAAGGCATTTACATTTACCTGGATAGTCCTTGGCAACCATTGATTTTGAATTCTTTTTCTAGTAATGAAGACAGATTTACACGGACTCTTCTACATTCACCTGTTCTTCCCTTTTTGTAGTCATATCTATCAAAATCTGGGACCAAGGTGAAGGTCATAATCTACAGAGGAAAAAAAATTACCCATGTGGGATGGAACCCCAGTCTTTAGAGTCTTCAGTAGTATCCTCTCACCAGGAATTGACTATGAACAATATCACAAACAATGTATTCCTGTTGCTACTGGATTTTTTTCTCTATATATTCACTCTGCTATTTCCATATCAAAGCTTATAAGAAATAAGCTGTAAGTGGGTTTCACACCACTTAAGAAGCTCCTGACATTTTCGAAGTTCCCCTGGGGTTTAGCTTTCTAGGAATACTGAACTCTAGGAAATGAGGAAAATTCCTTGCAAAGTTTTGTCTAAATAACAAAAGGAACACCTGGTATTCAAACTCTTCAAAAGAATTGCATAGTTAAAAAAGTAAAAGAATAATAGAGGCTGCAGGTTGCAACTTGTTTTTTCCTTTTGATTTTTTTTGGCAATGTTCATGCTGAATGGGGAATTTGATGAAGCGAATTTGTGCATAGTGAGTAGAAAATTGCATGTAATCGATCCATTATATACATTATCTCAGTGCCTAAGTGAAGAAGAGGATACTGAAATTATCCTTTGAATTCCAAACCATGCTAATCATCAACTTAGAAAATTTTTCCAGTGCTTTGTTTTGTTTGCTCAATTATCCAAACAGGCCATCTAGTAACTAGAAATACATTATTACCTGCACAGTGTCCTGCTTTGTTCTTGTTTGATAAACAAGCATTTAATATCTCTTTCAAACGATGGTGTGGTTTTGATATGCAAACTTAATACTAACCTGACAGTGTATGATTGAGTGGGCAGAGAGTTCACAATGTTTTATCAAGTCCTTAAACTAGAGAAAAATGTTGAGAGATTATATAATTTGTCTCTGGTTTATATTAGAAATAGACTTGTTAGTTTGCTAATCTTTTCTCAGGGAAATGTCCATGAGTGTGTCTGGGCTGCTCGTCACTATACATTCAAAGTTTGCACGGAGCCTGGCACATGATAAAGCTTCAGAAATCTCTTATTGAATGAATGAATGAATGAATGAATAAATAAATGATGACTTGCTATTTCTGTTTTCTATGTTCTGATGTGCTCCAAATATTATCACTGACCAGAGATATTCATTCATTGATTTTCTTTGCATAGTGTCTTAGTAGAGTAATCTATAATTTACAGTTTAAACTAGGTAACTTTTCAGAGTGAAAAGGTGCCATTAGTACTCACACCAAGACAAAAGGTATAAACCAGAACTGTCTAAAGCAAGTAGGGACATATGGTCACTCTATAGAAAGAGGATTATGAAGACACTGGAGGACCAGAGAACATTTTTCTTCCTATATCTCTTGTCTGTTTTTTTTGACACCTTACTTGGCTTGATATAATTCATCTGGCCTTTTGAACTGATTACTGAGTGTTCTCTAAACTCAATGGTCTCTTTTTTTGGCCTGACAAGCTCAATTCTGCACTACAGAGGAAGGAAAAATGCTTTATGAAAAAAAATAAAGGGCCTTTTGGGGCACTATTCTAATCCCCATGCCTATCTGTGTTTGACACATAGTTGGCTCAATAAATGTTTCCTTAAAAAAAGAGATGTGGTTTTAAAATGGTGGGAGGTAGAACTAGTAAACACTGCTCCCACATTAACAACCAACCATGGGAATAATTAAAAACATGTATTTTAAACATACATATGCATAATAAAAATTAAGGGAAACTGTGACTTGATGAGAAATTAATAAATGCTTGAAAACTGCAAAGCACATGGTTTAAGACTTAATTGGAAAATCACTTGACCCCTACCATGTACATACACTGCAGGCCACGAGCAGTGAGTGCAGGAGCTTGGGATGGAGTGACAAGGCAATTGCCCTGGGTGTCCACAATGTCCCAGTAGAATGTCTACTTCATTGAGTGCCAAGGCCTACTTTTCAGTGAAATAGGGCAGCTGCCTCTCTGAAAATAGGGCAACTGCCTTTCCCCATCAGGCTGTGCAAAGATAGTAAACAGAATATCTCACAGAGAAGTTCAGTTACCAAACAAAATTCCTTAAGAAGATGAACATTTTTTCAAAGGTTGAGGAACATCAGTACCATAAAATAATGACTTTTCTCAGATGAACCTATCAAAAATAATAACTACAACTTTTTAAGACACAGTACAGTAAGATATAAATGCAAACAGTGAAAAGTTAAAAAGCAGAGCAATTAAGTTAGAGTTTTTATTAGTTTTATCTTTACTTGTCAGTTTGCTTATGTAATCACTGTTAAGTTGTCATCAGTTTAAAATAATGAGTTATAAGATATCATATCACTTGCAAGCCTCGTGGAAACCTTGAATCAAAAATATACAATAGGTACAAAAAACAAATAAAAAGCAAGAAATTAAAAGATACCATAGGAGTGTTTGGTAGAAAAACCCCTACCTCTCCCCTCCCCCTTGATCTCCACATCTGGGAGACCGCCTACAGACCTCAGTCTGCCTGGTAACACCGAGCAACCAATCATGGCCCAGCCTTAGCCCGCCAAAGCTGAGCCAATCCCCATGCCACACAGCTCCAGCCCGCCAAAGCTGAACCAGTCCCCATGCGACACAGCTCCCCTCTCCACCCATCCTGATCATTCACCAACCACTCACCGCCACCTCAACTGCAGGCCTCCCCATCCCTATAAAATCGCCCAGCCCCAGCC
>CAUYLG010052663.1:0-19244 GCA_963573385.1 Cacajao melanocephalus | reverse complement strand
GTTTTGATTTGCATTTCTCTAATGACCAGTGATGATGAGCATTTTTTCATATGTTTGTTGGCCTCATGTATGTCTTCTTTTGTAAAGTGTCTGTTCATATCCTTCACCCACTTTTGAATGGGCTTATTTGTTTTTTTCTTGTAAATCTATTTTAGTTCTTTGTAGATTCTGGATATTAGCCCTTTGTCAGATGGGTAGATTGCAAAAATGTTTTCCCATTCTGTTGATTGCCACTTCACTCTAATGATGGTTTCTTTTGCTGTGCAGAAGCTGTGGAGTTTAATTAGGTCCCATTTGTCTATTTTGGCTTTTGTTGCCTGTGCTTTTGGTGCTTTGGTCATGAAGTCCTTGCTTACATCTATGTCCAGAATGGTTTTAAATTTCTATTTATTTCAGATTACATATAAATTTTACGTTTCTAAATTTTTTTTATATATTAAAAAATAAATTCCTCAAGATTTTTTAAAATGTAAGACAAAGACACTGTTATTTTGATTATATGTGTTGTATTCTGAATTTCCAAAGGAAGACTTTTAACTGAGAAATGCAACATTGACTGTAACGAGAGATGTTATATGATTTCCAATTGTCATTTCATGGTGTCAAAAAACAAACAAACAAACAAACTCTCAGTCATCTAGGTGTTTGCAAACCAAAACACTGAATTACTTATTTGAAAAGTGTATCTTTAGTTTTCATCAATATAAGACATTTGATGTCACATGGCTGGATCCCACTAAAATTCTAAGGCTCTGACTTTTCATATTTTTCCTTGTTACCAGTCATGAGGTGGAAACGCGGAAATGCAACACTGCCACATGTTCAATGCATCGCCTGGCAGATTTTTTAGGTCGTTCCAGCAACAACTTTGGTGCCATTCTCTCACCTACCAACGTGGGATCCAATACCTACGGCAAGAGGAATGCAGTAGAGGTTTTAAAGAGAGAGCCACTGAATTACTTACCCCTTTAGAGGACAATGTGCCTCTACAGTTATTGTTTTAGGTTCTAGTGATTTCCTGTATAATTTACCAGTGCCTTTTCATTTCCAGTGTGACTATATGGTCTGCGTATCCTATGTTTGTTGCCAGGACATACACATTGTCAAAAGATTGTTTTATATGTAGTACTAGCTAAGGTCCCATAATGAAAATGATAGTATCTTTTAAAAATGAAATGTTTTTGCTATCCATTTCTATTTTAAAACATAAAAAAGTCATTTTGGGGCCTACGTGTCAGTGGCACAGGTTTAAGAACAGAGGAGAAAGTGGTAGCTTGAAACTTGGTAAATTGTAAACAGTTAATAAAGTTATTTTTCTTAACATTAGAAAATCAGTAATTGTAAGTACTCTTGTTAAGCAATCCTTTTTTGCACTAGATTTCTGAAATGATAAGATGCTGTTTTTTAAAAACAAAGAAATAAAATTCTGCTCCTGACTCAGTCGAAATATTTTTTAAAGTCTATTGTTTGTTGTGCTTGCTAGTACTAAGAGGTCATTTAAAAGTATAAAAGCACTTTGTATCTATGAGAGTTTTATTGTGTGTTAGCAGCAGTGAGCTTTCATTAAATGTTTATATGCCCTTTATTCTGTTTAAGTGGCTTTCAGCAAACCTGGTCATATTCTTATGCAGGGTATGGCAAAAGCAACTTATGTTCTATTAATCATGTCTTCAATTAAAAGATCACAGACTTCTGGAAACTCTTTGTTGTACAGTAATTATTTTATTCGTTTAACAAATTGGACATTTCTGGCAAAGGTTATTTGTATGATGGATTTTTTTGATAGTGGCTGCAATGTTGGATAGGAGATGAAATGCTTTGCTTTGATTCAGATTCTTATACAATATCTGCTTTTTCCTGACTTTGAGTTAAGTACCTTTGGAAATAGCATTAATTCACATAAACTGCCATCATGCTGCATTATGCCATTTCTAAAAACACTCAACTTGTACTTTTAAAAAGAAAAAATAAGCATTTCAATCTAAGTGGAAATTTGACTCATTGACTTTCATTTCTACATTAAAATTTCCCTTTATGAAGTGTGCCTTAGATTACCAGATTGTAGAGGCTTTTGTTGGTGATGGGTAAGTGGTAGTGGTAGTGAGTATTTAGAGGCAGGGAAATATATTTATAATAAATTCTATGTCATGAATTACATATTGAAATAAAGAGGTGTGTACATAAATTTATATTTGTGATGCTCAACTGTTGGTCTTTCTTTCAAAGTGGACTCAAACCCAACATTTCCAACTGAAGGTACAATTAAATTATAATCTCTCAAATTTCTTTGAAAAATCTCCCACAATAGTCTACAGTTTTATTAGATATCACATCTATATATAATATAAGTATGTATAACATAATTGTAATTTATAATATGTCATAATTTATAATATCAACATTATGGTTAGGTTTATAAATATTACACATATGGGTTTATTTAACATTATAATTTATTTCAACTCCCCAATCTGTCTTTCAAGTGTTAACAAAATTTTAACGAGTATATATGATGTTCAAAGACATTGCCCATGGTAGCATACAATTCCCAGGAATTAAACAGGAAGAATTATGAATAGTAACCCACCAACCTCTGGTGGTAGGGATTAAAACACAGAGTGACTCTATAACTCTATAACACTCTATAACATGAAAGTTACTATATGGATACAGCAGATATTAATTGTAGATTTTATTCTAAAGTTTATTCATTCAGTTTCTTATGAAAGTGAAACATTTACACAAATTCAGCATTATTTCTTTAGTTAGGCTGGTATTTGCAGATCAATAAGGAATCAAATATATGAAGGTTGAAAATGCCTTACTGCCAGGGAGCTTACTAAGTGTATTCTCTGGTTTCTCACAACTACTTTGTGAAAAAAAATAATGAGGATAACTAAATTATTGTAATTGGATGTACCAACAGTAAAATTTTGGTGACTAAGTTTATCTCAATCTTTCTCATTGTGCCTAGGTATGTGAAATCATAGGTATCCAGAGTAACCTGAGTGAGTTAGGCTTCCAAGTGTTAGAATGGGTAGTTAGGCAAGCATGAGCAGAGAAGAGAGCCCCCCACAACCCAACCTGCACCCCCACGTCCCCACTTCCCTGCCCCCAACCAAGAATTGTCAGGCAACCATCAGCTGATTGTCAGGTGGTTGTTAAACTGTCTCTCTAAAATAATAACTGGCAGCAACCAGCACCAGGGAAAGGCAACCACCTGAAACTGATGATCAGCAGCTTCCAGATAAGATCTCACAAGTTGGGTGAGTAGGCTCAAGCATGAACACTAAGAGGCAAAATGATGGAGTTTAACTGGTATATGACTTCAAAAGCAAATGTAACAAAAACAAAAATAAATAAATGGGATGTAATTAAACTAAAAAGTTTCTGCACAGCAAGAGAAATAATAAACACACACAGAATGGGAGAAATAATTTGCAAACTACGCATCCAATAAAGAATTTGTATCCAGAATCTAAAAGGAGCTCAAACAAATCACCAAGAAAAAATAAATAACCCCATTGAAAAGTGGGCAAAAGACATGGATAGACATTTATTTAAAAAAAAGATATACAAAGGGACAACAAACATGAAAAAATGCTCAACATCACTAATCATCAGGGAAATGCAAATCAAAACCACCACGAGATACCACCTTATTCCTGCAAGAATGTCCATTATTAAAAAGTCAAAAAAAAAAAAAAAAGCCAGGCACAGTGGCTCACGCCTGTAATCCCAGCACTTTGGGAGGTCAAGGAGGGCAGATCAAGAGGTCAGGAGATAGAGATCATCCTGGCCAACATGGTGAAACCTATTAAGATACAAAACATTAACCAGGTGTAGTGATGTGCACCTGTAGTCCCAGCTATTCAGGAGGCTGAGACAGGAGAATTGCTTGAACCCAGGAGGCAGAGGTTGCAGTGAGTGAGATCACACCACTGCACTCCAGCCTGGCGACAGAGTGAGACTCTGTCTCAAAAAAAAAATAAAAAAGAAAAGAAAAATGTCAAAAAGCAATAGATATTGGTGTGTATGTGGAGAAAAAGGAACGCTTACGCAATGCTGGTGAGAATGTAAATTAGTGCAACCTCTGTGGAAAACAGATGGAGGTTCCTTAAAGAGCTAAAAGTTGATCTACCATTTGATCCAGGAACCTCACTTGAGTATCTAACGAAAGGAAGAGAAGTCATTGTATGAAAAACACACTTGAACACATACGTTTATAGCAGTACAATTCACAATTGCAAAGATGTGAAGCCAACCTAAGTCCACATCAGCTGAGAGGATAAAGAAAATATGGTATTTATCCACTATGGAATACTACTAAGCTATTAAAAGGAACAAAACAAAGTCTTTGCAGCAACTTGGATGGAGCTGGAGGCCATTATTCTAAGTGAAGTAACACAGGAGTGAGAAATCAAAAACTGTTATGTTCTAGCTTATAAGTGGGAGCTAAGCTATGAGTTATGCAAAGGCATACAGAGTGATATAATGGACTTTAGAGATTCAAAAGAGGGAGGGTGAGAGGGGACCAGGAATAAAAAACTATACATTAGATATAATGTACACTTCTTGGGTGACAGGTACACTAAAATCTTAGAATTCACCCACTATGTAATTTGTCAGTGTAGCCAAAAACCACTTATACCCCAAAAACTATTGAAATAAAATAATGATAATAATAAATTTTTAAGAAAGAAAATGGCTGGTGTGGTGGCTCAACCTGTAATTCCAGCACTTTGGGAGGCTGAGGCAGGCAGATCACCTGAGGTCAGGAGTTCAAGATAAGCGCGGACAACACGGTGAACCCTGTCTCTACAAAAATACAAAAATAAGCTGGGCATGATGGTGGATGCCTGTAATCCCAGATACTCGGAAGGCCGAGGCAGGAGAATTGCTTGAACCTGGGAGGCAGCGGTTGCAGTGAGCCAAGATGGTGCCACTGCACTCCAGCCTGGGTGACAGAGCAAAACTGTCTCAAAAAAAAAAAAAAAAAAAAAAGAAAAAGGAATGCGCTTACAATGTTGGTGTGAGTGTAAATTAGTTCAACTGTTGTGGAAAACAGTATGGCAATTCCTCAAGGATCTAGAACTAGAAATACCATTTGACCCAGAAATCCCATTACTGGATATATAACCAGAGGATTATAAATCATTCTATTATAAAGACAAATGCACATGTATGTTTATTGTGGCACTATTCACAATAGCAAAGACCTAGATACAACCAAAATGCCCATCAATGATAGACTGCATAAAGAAAATGTGACATATATATACCATAGAATACTATGCAGCCATCAAAAAGGATAAGTTCATGTCCTTTGTGGGGACATGGATGAAGCTGGAAACCACCATTCTCAGCAAACTAACACAAGAACCGAAAACCAAACACTGAATGTTCTCACTCATAATTGGGAGTTGAACAATGAGAACACATGAACACAGGGAGGGGAATATCACACACAGGGGCCTCTTAGTGGGTGGGGGATAGGGGAAGGACAGCATTAGGGGAAATACCTAAAGTAGATGACAGGGTGATGGATGCAAACTGCCATGGCACGTGTGTAACTATGTAACAAACCTGCACGTTCTGCACATGTACCCAAGAAATTAAAGGTGGAAGGACACACTGTGTTTTAAAATGTGAGGACATAAGATTTGGGAGCGACAGGGGCAGAATAATATGATCTGACTGTGTCTCCACCCAAATCTCACTTCAAATTGTAGCTTCCATAATCCCCATGTGTCATGGAAGGTATCCAGTAGGAGGTAATTGAATCACGGTGGCAGGTTTTTCCCATGCTGTTCTTGTGATAGTGAATACATTTCACAAGATCTGATGGTTGTATAAAGGGCAGTTCCTTTGTACTTCTCTCTTGCCTGCCACCATGTAAGATGTGCCTTTGCTCCTCCTCCTTCTGCCATGATTGTGAGGCCTCCCAGCCATGTGGTACTAACAGTTCATTAAACCTCTTTTTCTTTATAAATTACCCAGTCTTGGTTATTTTTTTCATAGCAGTATGAAAATGGACTGATATACCTAGCAATACAACACTTAGTAATTTTTAACTGTAATTATTAACTAGAAGTCTAGAATACTGTGGCATTGATCAAAGCATGAAGTGTTTAAAAAAAAAATATTAAGCCAGTTCACTACTTTCATATTTGGCCCTTTCTTGATTCTAAGACTTCTGAAAAAAAAAATAGGAAAATATGTAAGCCCACCGGTCAAGATGTTTAGGAGATTCTAATAGCTGCAACTGGTAAAATGTTGCGAGTGTAGGATTTGTCTTCCAGACTATATGCAAACATAGACCTAGATCCTTTTGTACCTCATCATTATAAATACCATAATTCAGTAATCCAATAGATGCTTAAATGTGACTATTTTTAAGACATAATGTACTGAGCCTCTTCAATAGCTTTAAAATCTCACACATCTGTAGTACACGTTGCCCTGTCAATATATGTAAGTTTAGGAGCTGAATAACCTAAAACACGTAATGTACTACTTTACAACCAAATATGAGCTAGGGTCACTGTGACCAATAATCTGAGGTAAATTGTTTTTTCATCTATAATAAATGAAGGCATCAAAATGTAATATTTACTTGTCAAAAATAATTATGGTTATTACAGGTACATTGTATCATATGTTTATATCTGGAAATCTGCCTCTGCAAAGCTCATGTTATTACCACCTACACATTTTTCTTTCTCACCTTTCCTTGGAATATATATTTAAAACTTAATTTAGTCTGTAGAAATACCCACAAATATGGCCAAAATGTTATGCAGATAAGATTTATTAACAAGCTAAGATCCAGATGCAGATGCAGATTAAGACTTATTAAGTCTTATCCAATGCAGATAAGACTTATTCACAAGCTAAGAGCTTAAGTTAGCAAATAATCAGTGTCCCAGCTGGAAAACAGAAACTCAAAATACAATATAACCTCTGTACTCTTCCATATCCATATATAAAACTTATTTTTTCATGTAAATGTAACAAAATATATTGTAGCAAAATCAAAGATTTTTTGACATTATAGTACATATTGAATTTAGATGTTAGCCTTACAAATGAGTCCCATCTAGCATGTATTTTAGCACCAAGATTTACAGCATAAAGAGTAGGCACATACATACAAATCACAAATGGCATAAGTGCCACTAAGAAATGAAGGAAAAAAATCATGCACCTACAGAGATAAAAGAAAGAAAATGAATAGGAAAAGGAACTATCTGGTTTCTTCTTCAGAATAAAATGCTTCCTATGGGCTTTTTATTATATAATACTATTATATTACAAATTATAGTATATAATTATACTATATTACTATATTACTAATATACTTCTTTATTAAAATTAAATTATCTTAATGGCAAAAAAGGCAATTACTTTTGCATCAACCCAATTAACACTTTATCTACTGTTTTGTTTTTTTAATTTTTATTCGAGATGGAGTCTTACTCTGCCACCCAGGCTGGAGTGCAATGTTGTGACCTCGGCTCACTGCAACCTCCACCTCTTGGGTTCAAGTGATTTTCAGCATCCCAAGTAACTGGGACTACAGGCACGTGCCACCACACCCAACTAATTTTTTATTTTTAGTAGAAACAGGGTTTCACCATGTTGGTCAGGCTGGTCTCAAACTCATGCCCTCAGGTGACCCGCCCGCCTCAGCCTCCCAAAATGCTGAGATTACTAGAATGAGCCACTGTGCCCGGCTACATACTGTTTTTTCATTTTAAAGTGCAGATTAAATGTATACTGTTACACTAGATCACCATGTCATATTCTTATAAAAATAGATGGAATCACAGAGAGTTACTATCAAAAATGTATAATCTATAAAACAAAAATGTTGGTAAGCTATGTTCACATTACCAAACTATTTATTACTTTTTATTTATTACTAGAATTTTATAGAAAATTTTAAATCACAGAAAGATATTTGTAGTGTCAAACTTAAATAAACTTAAGTAGATTTGAGTTTCTAAATTACTGTTGCATACTTTATTTTATTCAACAAACATTGTCATATAGATCTTAAACTGTGTTTAATGTCCACAAAAAGGCAAAGAATGTAAACTTGTAAAAGGTAGCCTTTTAAAAATCTGAAATACAAATACATTTATAGTTAAAATGATGACCAAGTTTGTAAAATGTGGTGCAGGAGGTTGTGGAAGAGTGAAGATACTATTTTTTTGTCCCCCAGCTTCTAAATCCTCCCATCAACATTTTCCTATTGTTTTTCTGTCTTGCAAATACTTACATCATAAAATGGTGAGATTTGGCATCTTTTCTAAAAAGATTATAATAATTTTTGTCTATTTGCATTTCCTCTTTTATAAACCCCAGCTCATACATTTTTCCCATGTTTGCTTTTTCTTTTCCATTTGTAGTTCTCCATTTTACATTAGAGTTCTAAAGCTTACCTCTCATATATGTTTCAAACATGTTCTCTCTTTTAAAAAAAACTTATTTATGGTATTTTTTGCCTTTGTGTAAATTTGTACTATTAAAGAAGTAGATCCTACAATGTTTTTCCATTATAGTTTCTTGGTATTGTTTGCCTTTTTAAAGAAGTTTTTCATTAACCTAACATTATTTTTCACATTTTATTTTAAAATTAAAATCCCTAATGGATTGCTCTTTTTCATATTTGAATGTGGCATTTGTGGGAATATCACTCTTTTCTTGCTGAATGGAGATCTAATTATTATTGTCAAATCATTTATTAAATAAGCTATACTTTCTCTGCTGAGCAAATTCAAGGAAATGCGATTGAAAAATAGCACAGTACTCTTATTCTTTTCATATAGCAAATTGAAAATTTTTTTTGAAAGAGTTAATCACGCACAGTAAAATGAAGTGGAGAAGTGATGGGATTGTATATTGTGATATGCAATGTTTCTGTCATTCCACTTTTGGAAATCCATTCTGCAGAAATAGATGTTGTTATCTAAGCAGTTATGGACTAACCATGATTTAGATATACATGCTGACCTAGAGGGATGTCCATAGTTCACAGTTAAATGATTACAGCAACAAGTCAATATATGTATATAATGATGATCTTATACTTGTGAGTAAAAGTTATGGGGAGCATATGTATATAATTACACAAATCATGTATGTTTTACACAAGTATAGCAAGTAATGTAAAGTTATGCACAAAATTGACTTTTTGATATACTCTTCTGTTACTTGGCTTGGAAAACATAATATTCTCATTTTTGAATTTTAAAATGTGTGTGCGTTAAGTATGTAGATGTGTATGTTATAGACAACTAATGTTCTACGATTTCCAGAGAAAGAGAAATGTGAAGAACACGGGGCTTGATCAGAATTTGAAGGATGGTTGTGGAAGAACTGGATAAACAAAAAGGGACTTTGCAGGCCAATGACAAGGCAGGAGGAAAACATTATCCAGAATCATTTAGACATACTTCTAACGCTCCAAGCCACTTGTAACTACATATTTGAAAACTCAAAATGTAGATCTATGTCTGTGCATGCATAAACAAACTATTATTACTACTGCACAAAACAAATCCTGCATTAAACATAATTGTCATTGCTATCAGGAATATATAGACAAGATAATTAGAAAACTCAAAGAATCTTATATTTATTACTAAGCATTAAATCTCCTTATAATTTTCCAAGTAAAAGTGACTGAATTATAGCCCACAACAACCCAAATAAATGAAGGACTTTTACCTTAGCATTCCCCACCATCACCGTTCATTGTTGCTTCCATACTGAAAGATCATCAGATTTTTTTAAAATTACATATTGAGTAGCCAGTATGAATAAAGCACCTCAAACGTGTAAGCTGGAGTTTCTTGTTCATCAGAGAAGCAGAGTTGTAAATAAAAGGATCTTTGTTTACGTAAGTTTTAATCCTTTGGTTAAGTTTCTTTGGCTCTGATGGTTGCATAAAACAGGTTATAATCTTGGAAACAGGTTCTAAGATTACTGTAGTCACTTGGAACCAGAGGCTCCTCCTTGCTGTTTTTTTTGTTTGTTGTTTTTTTAGACAGTTAACTCTTATGTGGCCTCGGTTCCAATACCCTGTTGAAAAATCTCAGTAATGGCTGAGACTCAACTTTCTCAGGTTTTTTGTTTGGTGATTAAGATGGCTTAACCAGTCTCTTGTAAATCAAAGATAACATGTTAATATATTCATTGAGTAAATTGGCACACATGTATTTGAGCATGAGTTCAATTTTCAGTGTTGCTGGATAATCTAAGAAAAATGACATCAAAATGAGAATAAACTTGGAAGCAGAGTTCATGTAGACAAGGACATTTATTTCCATGGGATGCCACTGACATTTTTGAACAGCACACTGAGATGCAAAAACCAGTGTCTATAGATTATTCTATCAGTAACTTTCTAGCTGGATTGGGTGAGTAAAAGATTAGGGGCTATGTAAAGTAATTAGGTGGTCATATCCAGGTGTAATTTGTAATGGGGTGACTACAATAGTTGGATTGATTGTGTTTTCATTTTATTTTAAATTGCAGGATACATGTGCAGGACTAGCAGATTTGTTACATAGGTAAACATGTGCCATGATGATTTGCTGCACCTATCAACCCATCACCTAGGTATTAAGCCCCATATGCATTAGTTATTTATCCTTATGCTCTCCTTCCTCCCGTTCCCGACAGGCCCCACTGTGTGTTGTTCCCCTCCCTGTGTCCATGTATTCTCATTGTTCAGCTCCCACTGTAAGTGAGAATATTCGGTGTTTAGTTTTCTGTTTCTGCATTAGTTTGTTGAGGATAATGGATTTCAGCTCCATCCATGTTCTTGTCTGCCTGAGAATATTATTTTTATATTATGCTCTTATTTCTCAAGAACAATCTGGCTCACTTTAAATTTAATGTCTTTTCCTGCAAATTTCAAAAATATTGCTTCATTAATTCTTGACTCCAGTGTTGCAACCAAGGAAACTGAGATTGATATTTTCTTGTCCTTTTGCATGTGAATTTTTCATTCTTTTGGGAAGTTTTTATATAGTTTCTTATCTTTGTTAGTCTTGAATTTCACTATAGTATTTGTGCATGTGTTTATCAATATTTCTCTTTTTTAACATTCTATAAGCTCTTTCAATATGAAGACTTGCAAAATATTTTAATTCTAGGAAGTTAGCACTTTTCCATTATCATCCTCATCTCTTGGCTCCTCTTTTATATTTTTCTACTTTTTGTCCTTGGCTTCTTCCTTCTGGAGGATTTTCTCTATCTGATATTCTCTTTCAATACCTCATTCCTCAAGCTTTATCCTTTCTGCTACTCATCCCATCTGCTGTGCTCATTATGCAATTATTTTTCATACATAATAGCCTCTCTTTTTTTAGTGATTTATTGTTCTTGTCTCATATTGTTAATAATTATTCTTTTTCTTTTGCATTATGTTTATTACTTTAAATTTTTTTAACTGTTCTAATATTCTGATTCTGTTTGTATCTGTAACCTAATATGTTATTTTTCTATTCAGATGGCTGTGCTCTCAAATGTCTTGTTATTTGAGCCTAGGAGCTCATTTTACTTCGAAAATATTGGCTAGTCCATCAAGCAATGCTAGGAAGGAAGACCAGACCTCATTTTCTGTCAGTTACAATAAAATCAGGAAAGGGAAATAATGGACCTTTGGATACAGAATCTCAGGCGCACATGCGCACACACACACAAACACACACGAACACAAAAGATAATAAATCACTCACTCTCCCAAAATAACTATATAGAACAAGTTTATATTGCTATTATTTGTTCCCCAAGTATAAATATTATATCATTAGGAGGATTTTTTTTTTACGTTGTAATTCCCCAAACTTGAGAACAGAGCTAGCTTCATGGGTATGTGTCACCTGCTCATGCTTGCTGAGGGTGTCTTGCTTAATTTAATTGTCTGCAGACTGTTCTTGCTTAGCTTTTTGTTTGTTTGTTTGTTTTTTAAGAGACAGGGCATTGTACAGGCTAAAGGGCACTGACTATTCACAGGAGCGATCCCACTACTGATTAACACAGGAGTTTTGAACAAAGGGCCCCACATTTTTATTCTGCGCTGGGCATACTCATCACAAATGAAGGTATCAGCTAAGAAAAAAAAAAAGTCATTGAGTTCAGGAAACAAGGGATCTTACTCAAATAAATAAAATTTCTGAAATGAGAATGAAAAGAAATTACCATGCAGCAAAAATGAGAACCAACAGTTTAACTGGATCAGGAGGCTAAATGGCTCTCAAAAGGAAATTTCCAAGGAAAAATCAGAGCTAATATTTATCGAATGTATTAAGCTGGAAAGTTAAGTGTTTGAACTTAGTGATTAAGAATGTTGAGTGTTTGAACCTTCTGATGTAAGCTCCATGAATGCAATAAGTAGCACACCGTCATACTCAATGTATTCTTTTTCTATATTCATGATAGGACTTCACTTTTTCTGGCAGATTTGGGAAAAAATTAGTAATAGAAACAAAGAAAAAAAGCAAAGCATTACAAGAAAAAAAGTTGTATAAGAAATATAATTATATTACAATATGTGAATCAGCTATGAATAATATTTACATGGTCATAATTATATAAACATTGAATACTGATTTAATCAAAATTATAAGGACTATATTGAGATGTTTTCGAAAGGAGTAATAAATATGTGGGAAAATATGTTACTTAAGAAAGCTTTTTTAAAAGTTACTTCTTTCATAGTAGATTTTAAAAATTACATCTTTTGTAGTATTTGTGTATGTGTTTATCAATATTTCTCTTTTTAACATTGTATAAGCTCTTTCAATATGAAGACTTGCAAAATATTTTAATTCTAGGAAGTTAGACTTTTCCATTATCCTCCTCATCTCTTGGCTGTTACTTAGATTTTCTTTTAAAAAGAGGCAATACCAGAAGAAACTGAAAAATATTGAAAATAACTGTCTTAAAAGAGGGGAATTTGGAAATGGGTAAAAGTGACAAAGGGGATTATTCTTCTTGTTGTAAATCTTATAAAACTATTTGCATGCAATGTATACATGCATAATTTATTAAAAAGCCAGTTTAAAATAAAATATAAAAAATTAAACCTATACAGAACTAATATACTCAATGACAGACATTACATAGAAGATGGGATTCAGTGGACATCAAGAAGTTAAATCATGAAGTTTCCTGAACTGTTTGGGAGAATTATCAAAACACTGACAAACTTTAGGTCTGGTTAGAAAAATATAATGTACATATGTATTAAAATGGAAGTATAATCAATAAAATTGTAGAAATAGAACACTGGCCTTTGCTTCCAGCAATAGTTCAGAGGAGAGTTCTGTGAAACTTTCCCACTAAAGAACACAGCTTCTGTAAAGAAAACACACTTTTACAACACACCATTGGTCTCTATTGAGGTAGGGGAGGTCTAAAAATATCCTAAAACTTCATATCCTCATCCCCACACCTGAACTGCACCTGGCTTGCTCTGAAGGATGAAGACAAGAGCAATACTAGTATTTAGATACTACACCTTAGGCCAGAGGCAACAAAGGAAAGCTTAACGTGAGACGTCTGCATTGAGCAAAAGTCTAGAGAAAAGATTCTATGTCAGTGGTGGGTGCCCCTGGATATCAGCAGAAGCAGAAGCAAATCCTTCCTGTCTGGAGAAAAATGTTTCTCAATTTAGGTACATGATTAATATCAAATAGCTCCAAAAACAATGGAAAGAGACAAATCTTTTGAGAGAAAAGAAATAGCAATCAGATTACTGAGAACTGCAGATGTTAGAAACCTCAGGCACAGAGTATTGAACAGTCATGGTATTAGTCTGTTTTCACACTGCTGATAAAGACATACCCGAGACTGGGTAATTTATTTTAAAAAAGAGGTTTAATGAACTTGCAGTTACACGTGGCTGGGGAGGCCTCACAATCATGACGAAAGGCAAAAGGCACATCTTAGATGGTGACAGACAAGAGAGAATAAGAGTCAAGTGAAAGGGAAAACCCCTTATAAAACCATATCTTGTGAGACTTACTCACTACCATGAGTACAGCATGGCAGAAACTGCACGTATGAATTAATTATCTCTCACTAGGTCCCTCCCACAACATGTGGGAATTATAGGAGCTATAATTCAAGATGAGATTTGGATGGGAACACAGCCGAACCATATCAGTCATGTATAAAAACTTAAAGAGATTACATGGTGAGCCTAAACTTCTAACCAGCCCAGCACCTTTTTCCTACTGGGTGATGCCAGAAGAAGCCCTAGTTTCTACTACTAGTAGTGATGATCTAGAACAGGGGATTAGCAAACTACCACCTGTGGGCCAAATTTGGCTCATGATCTATTTTTGTATGACCTGTGAACTAACACTAGTTTTTATATTTTTTAATTATTGAAAAAAAAATTAAGAATATTTAGTAGCACACAAAAATCATATAAAATGCAATGTGTTCTAGCTCTGAGAAGATTAAATAGGTATCCTTTTCCCTATTTCTCCCACTACGTAAGACTAATAATTTGGGATATGACATATAAAATCAAACATAGGAGGACTTTGATTACTATTTAACCCAGAAATACCAATAGGCACAGACAAATAAAGCCCCTTTGATTTCTTTAGCCAAAGGACCAGGAAAGGGGCAGCTTACCTGGACAGGAGACTTTTGGGTAATAATCTCTTTACTCCTCCTAATGATCACAGAAAAAAACAAAACAAAACAAAACAAAACTGTGGTTTCATCGCCCTTAATGCCAACAATGGTGGAATAAGGGACCTAGACATCTACCATTGAGAGGCTACAACAAGGCAGTCCAAAATCTGCTCCCCACCTCCCTGTAGTTTTGTCAGTGGACTGAAAGTAGGAGCCAGGAACTTCATCTTTGCCGACCATTATGAGCCACCCCCTAACACCATAACGTCTGTGGAGATTACATGGTGAGCCTAAACTTCTAACCAGTCCAGCACCTTTTTCCTACTGTGTGATGCCAGAAGCCCTAGTAAAGAGTCAGGACTTTCACCTTTGCCCGGTGGTAATGAAGCAGCTCCCACTGAGGAAACCACATGAAGAGCCAGAACACCCATCCCCTCCCAGTAATAAAGAGAAGGCCCCTACCTCCCACCCCGGCTACCAATGGAGGCCATGTGAAGATTCTGGACTTTAACCTTTATTTGATACTTAAGTGATGGTGTCATCCATTGCCCTGCCAAAGTGATGTCAGAGAAAGCCAGTTTAAAAAGGTTTAACTATTAATACATACAACCACCAACATGAATCTTCAAAGCATTATGCTGAATGATGACTGATGTTTGATTCCTGCATACTAAGGTGTTCTGCATCAAGGTCTTTAAACAATGCTCATAGCATAGATAACCCTTCAAAAGTAACAAAGCATGTAGCGTAGCTAATTCCCTCATTAAGATGCTTATCTAGAGTCCCCAGTGGTCATGAGTTTTGCAAGAAAGTCTGCGACAAGATCAGCTGTACATATCTTATCCTAAAAGCTTACATATTTTCTGGAGGGCAGGTGTGGGGATCCACTGTAACCAAATCATAATTTCTGTTTGTAAGTCCCTATTAAATATCTCTTTCTGAGAAACTGGATTTGTCAGCTTTTCTTTGGCCTCTCCGCACCCTCAGCCTTTGGGGGTAGGTTTGCATATACATGCTCATCCAGGAACAACAGTGAGACTATTTCCTCTTCTTACTCCTTACCCACCCTCCAATTTTAAAGCCCCTGAAAACATCAACTCTTAGTTAGGAGAAGAGCTGGAGGAAGAAAGCAACGAGAAACCAACGTGGTTTGCCTGTAGTTAAGTAGTTAGGGGAAGCTTTAACTGAATATGTGTTTGGAGTTTTGATAATAGGTAGTATCAGACTTTTTATTACCTGAAAATGATCAGGTAAGCTAAATTAATAAGAATTTAATTTAGAGGAGAAAAATGCATTCACAGGAAAAGTGTTGAGACGTAAAAATGTTTCCTTTAATTCATTCCCTATAAAGTCCAGCTTGTTCAGTAAATCAGTTATATGAATTAATAAAAACAAAGAGGGCCGGGCGCGGTGGCTCATACTTGTAATCCCAGCACGTTGGGAGGCTGAGGCGGGCGGATCATGAGGTCAAGATATCGAGATCATCCTGGCCAAAACAGTGAAACCCCTTCTCTACTAAAAATACAAAAATTAGCTGGGTGTGGTGGTATGCGCCTATAGTCCCAGCTACTCAGGAGGCTGAGGCAGGAGAATTGCTTGAACCTGAGAGGTGGAGGTTACAGTGAGCCAAGATCGCGCCTCTGCAATCCAGCCTGGCGCCTGGCGACAAAGCGAGACTCTGTCTCAAAAATAAATAAATAAATAAAAACAAAGAAGAGGTTTTGAGTGGAAGATGAATCCAGGCTATACTCAGAGTGAATTGGCAAAAAACAATATGACAACGAGAAGATGTCCATGATGTTTCAGAGTACATGACATGAGAGATAGACATTTAGGAGTTAAAAGCATTATAGGCTTGTCAAGGTTATGATCATAGATAAAATGCTTTAGACAGAGAAATATAGTCTACTCAAAAGGGCACAGGCAGGGAACTTAACCAGAGGCACGCACTATGCTAGGAAGTGTAAATATATCACCTCACAAACGTATCAAAACAACTCTGGGAAGTAGATCTTATACCCACTTTGCCAATGAGGAAACCAGGCTCCAATGAGGTATGTAACTCACTGAATGGTCGCACAGTAAAGAAATGCTGGTGCCACATTTGAACCTAGGTCATCTGACTCAAAAGCTATTAATCATTAGCTATTCCATGAAGTGTCATTGTTCATTCC
This sequence comes from Cacajao melanocephalus, assembly GCA_963573385.1. Lineage (NCBI taxonomy): Eukaryota > Metazoa > Chordata > Mammalia > Primates > Pitheciidae > Cacajao > Cacajao melanocephalus. The sequence goes on along the minus strand of CAUYLG010052663.1, from coordinate 2,403 downwards.
CAATTTTTGCAGTTCAAAATTAACCCAAATACTCCTATTCTAGATATTTCTAATATCAACTTGAAGAATGGAAAACTAGATTTTGATGATAGTTTAAAAGTTGGAGATGGCCAAGAGATTAAGTGTGTATGGGAATCAGACGTAAGAACATTATGGAAATAAATAGAAGGAGATACCTTTATCTCCTTCAGTTTTTCCAGAGGAATCATGAACTCTCCAACTCTCTTTTCTTTCTTTCTTCCCTTTTACCATCTCCTATATTTCCCATGCTCATTTCTGCTGCTAAGCCTTTGGTTCTTGGGATATTTCCTACATGATTTGTCACATCTTCTTTTGAACCTATCCAAATGCTATGGGCCTTTGAGGTTCAATATAAATTCCACCTCTTCTTGGAAACTTTCTTTGCCAACCGCAGTCCTGGTATTCTTTTCCACCTATAAGTGTACACTGTAAGGCCGGCTGCCTCACCAGGAGGCCGGACACACCCACCTATTCTGCACCTGGCACCTAGCTCTGCACCCAGCACCTATCTCTGCACTCGGCACTGGTCTCTGCTCCCGGCACCCGCCTCTGCACTCGGCACCTACCTCTACCCACAGCTCTCCTGGAAAGCTCCGGCTGATGCAACCCTGGCCGGCTCTCACACTAGAAAAACCCGCCCGCCAACCCGCCAACCAATAGCAGCCCGCCCCATCCCAATCCTGCTCTCCTGGAGCCAATCAGAGCACCCAGCTGTTGCTCGTTCCTCATAGCCACAAAAACCCCATGTCCCAGGGAGTCAGCGTGACTTCTCTGGCCCCCTTTTCCCAGACCGTGGAACCTCGCCCGGGAGCTGAATAAACTGGCATTTAATTTTCTTATACTGGCCTCAGTTTCCTCATTTTAAACTCAGCAATAACCCTTACAAGTGGTGCCGAAACCCGGGAGGAGTTCAAGACCCCTCCTGGGGGAAACTGACTCCTCCACCCTGAGCGGAACCAGGGAGCCGCTGCCCCTCCAACCATCTGCAGCCTTCACTAGGTAAGACTCCTATTGCCCATAACCCCATCCTCTGTTTGCTCCGAACCTTGGGGTGCCCTGTCCATAATTGCGGCTGCATCAGGGACTCCTTCCCGTCTCGAGCTGTGGGTCTCGCGGAGACATCCCGGTGCCTCTGCTCGCCTGCCCCAGAAGACAGGAATATCGTGGAGACGTCCCTATACTCCTGTCCTTCCCCGTAATCTCCAGTACTCAGGTGTTGAGGTCCGAGACACCGTTCCTCACTCCTGACTACTCTGTGACAGAGAGCGGACTATGGGTAATCAGGAGTCCCGCCTAGACCCCCAAGTTGCCATTGGGATGTTTAGTCCAAAATTTACCCAAGCTGTGCCTCTCCATAAAAAAGAAAAGGCTGCTTTTCCTCTCCACCATGGCCTGGCCCCAGTATCCTCTGGACAATCAGTCCAAGTGGCCACCGGAGGGAACTTCCGATCTTGGCATTCTAACTGATCTAGACAATTTCTGTCAAAGAAATGGTAAATGGTCGGAGGTCCCCTACGTTCAGGCCTTCTGGTATCTCCCCTCCCGTCCCACCCTCTGTTCCTCTTGCACCACCACTCAGGTGCTCCTGGCCAAAGAAACTCCCTCACCGTCCTCGGCCCCTCCCCCATCCTCCTCCTTTTCTGACCCCGACCAGCCCGAAGAACTATCCTTTCCACCCACCCGCCCCACAAATCCTCCGCCATATGCAGAACCTCAACCCCCTCCAGCTCCTCCTCTTCCTGGTTCCAACGTAGCTTCTCCTGTCAGTGCTCACACTCGCGCGCACTGTGCTCCTAACAATGAAAACTCCCTCCTTTGCCCCCTTCACAAGGTCGCCGGAGTGGAGGGTGTTGTCTGAGTACATGTTCACTTCTCTCTCTCTATCAACCACTGAAAAACACCTAGGGTCATTTTCCACCAATCCTACTGCTTACACCAAAGAATTCCGCTACCTCACCCAGGCTTATGACCTCACCTGGCAAAATACCTATGTAATTCTGTCCTCCACCTTCACTCCAGATGAGCGTGATCGCATCCTTACGGTGGCCCAGGTGCATGCTGATCAGGTGCATCTCACAGGCAATCAGATGCCAGTAGGTGCGGCGGCAGTCCCCGAGGCAGACCCTAATTGGAATTATCAAACTGGTCAAGATGGCTGCCGCCGCCGAGACTAAATGCTACAGTGCCTCCTAGCAGGCATGCAAAGTGCAGCCCAAAAGGTAGTTAATTACGATAAATTGAGGGAAATAACTCAGGGTCCTACTGAAAACCCCGCCACCTTCCTTGACCGACTAACTAATGCTATGATCCTTCATACCCGGCTGGACCCGGCCTCTTTACCGGGGACTACAGTTCTAGCCACCCATTTCATCTCTCAGTCAG